>VVHJ01053013.1:0-10448 GCA_015107715.1 Tylochromis polylepis
CCCTCCCCACCCGAGGAACCCATCCCTCCCCCTTCTTCCAAGGACAAGGACAGTAATGGTAGTAAAAAGCCTTCCAGCAAAGGGAAGGCTTCTGGTGGCAATCAACAGGTAGATGTTAAAGTGGTGTTTGGTGATGAAACTCTGCTCAGAATTTCATTTGAACTGTCCCTACACTCTCTCTGTACATCAGGAGCAGAGTTTCTCACTGGGCGCTTGTCAACTCTTTTCAGCTTCTCTCTCGCTTTGGTTGTGCTAAATCAAAATGCAGCACTAGCTTGGTTGCAAAAACAAAACTGATAGTTCGAACAGGTTTTAGGCCACTTAACTGCATGAATGTGTGTGTCAGACTTCAGCGTTTCAACCTGACTGCCATAACGCCTCCTATATTTCTTCTTTCTGCAGTCTGTTACTTACAAGCTCTTCTTCTCTTCCTTTGACATTAGAAAACCTTGTTACCATGCTCACACATCCACAGACAGAACAATGTTTCATCCAGCTGTTCTCACTATGAATTTGCTGGTGCTTCTCTCAGGGTGCCACTGGTAAGAAGCCTGTGTCTAAAGGTCTGAAGGATGATGAAGATAAGTCTGGGCCAATCTTCATCCTCATCTCCAATGCGAAGGAACAGAGGATCAAAGAGGAGAAGCAATTGAAGGTACCAGTGGCTGGAAAAAACAGCAATAGGGCGTGTCTTTATGGACCTTCTAATTGTAGGTGTATCTTTTGGGCTGCTGGACTTATGAAGTTTTAGACTCGTTTAAAAACATCAAATTAAAGAACTAAGGTGGTTTCTAAAAAAGCTGAAATTTGAACTGAAACTATTAGATATTGTTCTGTGTGCATTGTGCTGAACACCACACTAATATGAAGTGACAGGAGGATAACATGTTCAACAACACAACCAAAAGAATGGAAGTCCTATACAGACAAAGGCTTTGTGCATGTTCATTTCAAAGTCAGTCTGGCGATAAATATGCTGGTTGTACAGAAGTCCAAAGTTGAACAGACAAAGACCAGTGTGTTGTCGCTATAGATGATGTACATGTGAATATAATTTTGGCACAAATAGGTGCTGTCATAGGGCAATAGGCGGCGTACACTCTGGGCAGGTCACCACTCCATTGCAGGGTCCACACAAAGACGGGCAAGCACAGACTCGTATCCTCATGTATTGCTAATGTAGAGACTCCAATTTAACCCAGTTGGAGAAATGGGAGAAAACCATCACAGATAAGCACTCTCCATACAACATAAGATCAGGTTTGTACCTAAACTTTTATTACCTTAAGGAGAAAGTACTGGAGAGAAGACTTGAGATTTAAAAGCAGCTCTGAAAATATGTATGTATGTATGTGTATATGTATATAATTGTCTTCATGTAGGACTGCAGCTATCAGTTATTTTAGTAATCGATTAATCTATCAATTATACCATTGATTAATCAAGTAATCGCATAAGAAATACTTTTGTCTTATTAATGAGCAATAATGAATATTCAAGAGAAAATTACACATCTTTCAAAAATGAACTGCTCATTTGTTTCCATTTTAGAAATTGCAATTTTTAAAATAATTTTTTTGTTTTGTTTCATTTTTCCAAAATAAGACTGTTATTTATGAATGACTGAGTTTGTCTGGAAGCCTTTAAAGGAGGCTGCAGCGAAGAGAAGCAATAATATCAGCATCCTGAAGTTTGCCCTGTGCTTTGATGCAAAGTTTGTGTTGCTAAAAACAAGATGTTATGATGGTGTAGACGTTAATTTATATTAACAATAATTCACTGTCCAGCATAATAACCCTCAGGTCAGTGGCTCAGTTTTACTGGCTCATTTACATTTTTATTGGCTTGTGAAAGCTTTAATTTTTATATTTTCAAATATCAATGCAATTTAATTGAGACAATATTTTATATTATTTCACTTTCACAAAATCTTATGAAAACCTTGAAAGAAATGTGGTTTAGTACACACCTACCGAGTACTCGTACAGGAACGGCGCTGCTGTTTTGGACGCTACAAACGCGTTTTCTTTCACTCTACCAGAGCTCAGCATGTCGGTAACTGCTCCGCCTCTTTGCTCTTCGCGGCGTGTAAACAGACTCCGGCTCCAAGTTCAACTACGCCAGCGTCATCATCACTGCTCCTGTTGTGTTATCAGGGTTTCAGTTTAAAACTGGGGCCTGTGTGGGCTTAATGTCAAACCTTTTATTCACACGCTACTCTTAAATAAGTTTGTATTGCAGGCCTGTTTTTAGTCACAAATGTGGGTGAAACACTTGAGCTCTCATTTCCATGGTGACAGTGGTGTGCTACAGAGCCACGGTTTATTCGAAGCAAAGAATTTGTGTCAAGTTTTTAATAATCAAATTCTTCAAAATACTCTATGAATCCTTGCACCTCTATTTTTTCATGTATGTCCAAAATCATTTGCACTTTTTGTTCTACGTTCTGTATTAAGTAACATCAGTACCACTTCAAATGTTACAGATTGTGGTTCTCTTATCACATAAACACTTTTGCTGCACACACGTATTCCTCTTGTATAGAATTTTTTTTAAAGGGCTGTTGTAAGGTATTATACTGAAAAAAGCAGCAGCAGCTCTAATTACAGTATCTTAATTACAGTACCTTGTAATTAAGATACTGTGTAAACTACACACTTGTAGTTACTCCTGTTTTTTATGGCGATCAGAACGCCTCCAGTTTAATGTATGTCAAAGAAAGAGAGAGTGCATCATGATGACAAAATAAATAAAATGGTAGAATACATGTAGCCTCTGTAGGACTATTGAATACCAGTTAAACCATTTAAAGGCATTTTCATAGTGTTGCATTGTGATTAAAATTAAATGTGCAAAATTCATTTATTTTATTTTTGGGTGAAATATGACATGTCTGCTTAAGTAAAAAGAACTTTTTTTGTTGTAGATTCTGAAGTGGAACTTCATCACCCCTCGAGATGAATATGTGGAGCAGTTGAAAACTCAAATGTCCACCTGTTTTGCAAAGTGGCTACAAGATGAGCTGTTTCACTTCGACTTCCAAAGACATGTCAAGGCCATTGGAGTCATGATTGAGGTACTGGCTGGTCCTCTTCCTACTGCAGAGCATTTTGTTTGTGTGTCACTAATGAAGTCTGTTTAACAGAGGTTGGAGAGTGAGAGTGAAGCCACCATTAGCTGTCTGGACCTGATTCTGAAGTGGTTCACCCTGAGGTTTTTCGATACCAACACTACAGTCCTGATGAAGGTGCTGGAGTATCTAAAGTTGCTGTTTGCCATGCTGAATAGAGAGAGCTACCACCTGACAGAGTATGAAGCCAACTCCTTCATCCCCTACCTCATACTTAAGGTGAGTCCATACCCAAATGGGACCACTTTTTGTTTTTTGTTTTTTCTTTCTCACTCCATCTGCTGAGTATCTTCCCCCCCATAGGTTGGAGAATCAAAAGATGTGGTTCGCAAAGATGTTCGGGCTATCCTGACCATGCTATGCAAGGTTTATCCAGCATCCAAGGTCTTCCCTTTCCTCATGGATGGAACCAAATCCAAAAACTCCAAACAGAGAGCTGGTAGGTTTTTCTTGGGTTACAGTCTTTGCTGCACCACATGACTTTCAGCTCTCTTCTGTCTGTGCCAATGTCTTTTTATAGATGTAAAACAGAAATTACATTAAAAAGGGAAGCTGTCTCACAGGATTTTGATTTGGGGAAGGAAAAATGTTCTTTTCAAGCTCTGTCAGCCCCAGCAGTTCAGGAAGCCATCTGCAGCAATAAGTTGGGTGTGAGGAGAAAGACAAGAGGGCAAACGGAAACAGGACAGACGACACACTACAGGCGAGAGGGTCAGAGTTTGCTAATTAAATGTAGTAGTGGTGTATAAACCCACAGGGAGGAAGAAGAGATGCGTAAAGAAATGCTCAGTGCATTATGGGAAGCCTAAGCCTATTGTAACATAAGAATATAAGCTTTATCAGAAAGAAAGGTTTTAAGCCTAATCTTAAAAGTAGAGCATGTATGTCTCCTCAATCCAAACTAGGAGCTGGGTCCTTAATAAATAACTGAAGGCTCTGCCTCCCATTCTACTTCTGAAAATTCTATGAACCACAAGTAAGTCTGCAGTCCAGGAGCAAAATTGCTGTTAGGTTAATGAGGTAGTATAAGGAATTGAGGAGGCCATTTAGACTGGAACATGGGAGGGGATTCAAGCGAGAATGCATTGGACTACTCAAACACCAAATGCCTTGGAAAACCACAGAAGACATTTAAGTGGGTGAAATGTTTCCTGAGTTAAGGGGGGAGGAAAAACTCTTGACAACATCAAAGTACGTGTGTAACACTTTTGAGGAGGTAGGAATATCACTGATATTCCTGTCAGCTGACTGACATTGCTCTTCATCGTCATATTTATGAACATGTATACAAAAAGTTTATCTTTATATTGATAAATATGTCAGTATATACAAATAGACAATGTATGGAACCATGATATTTCATTAGTCCCGCTTTGGCCTTCACATTTGTTTTCTTTAAACTACAACCAGAGAGGTTGTATGTAGAGAAATGCAGGGGAAATACTGCAACACATTGTAATTATGTTGTTGTGTTTGTGTGTTCTCATTTTCTCAGAATGTCTGGAGGAGTTGGGTTGTTTGATAGAGGGCTACGGGATGAATGTATGCCAGCCTGCTCCAGCTAAGTCTCTGAAAGAAATTGCTGTGCACATTGGTGACAGAGACACATCTGTACGCAATGCTGCCCTCAACACTGTGGTGGCTGTCTACAATGTCTGCGGGGATCAGGTCTACAAACTCATAGGAAATGTAAGATGAGCACTGGTCATTCTTTGGTAAGACTTCACATGAAAATGTACTCTGCACTCTTTGACATGCTTCTATCCCTGTGCCTCCAGCTGTCAGAGAAGGACATGAGTATGCTAGAGGAGAGAATAAAGCGATCAGCAAAGAAGGCACCCACCGCTCTAGCCAAACAGACTGCAACAGATCGGTCTCAGAAGGAACATGCAACAAACTCCAATGCCACCTTCCTCCGCAAGCCTGCACAGGAAGACCCTAATAAGCTTAAGTATGTCCCCTCCGATTATGAGTTTGTCTCAACTAAATAAAAAAACAAAAAAGGATCCTCATCATAAGATACTAATATTGACAAAGGAAAAAAAATCACTTTATGATTAACACTTGGTGACGGTGCACAACAGGCCTTCGAAACAGCTATTCTTCAGGCTTAGCAACTGGTTACAGTAGGGCAGAAATACTATAAGTTTCCATGTTTAGTTTAAAGCAACAGATCAGTTGATATAAATCACTTAAGGCACTGGTCTTGTAAAAATGAATCTCATTTTGATGAGGTTGGCAGTTTCTTAGTTGTGACTGCATGAATCCCAACACGTTAACAACTTAATGCTGAACCTTTACCGACTTGTCAGTGTAAAAGTAAGCTTCATGTCAGTATTGGGGGTCAGCTGATACAGTTATAATGCACCAGAAAAAGTATTAGTAATCCAGGAGGGCAGTTACAGATATTTGAAAGTACTATACATCTTAGTAGAATCATAGTGGGGGAAACACTGGACTAGAGTATCTGGAGAGAACCCACGTAGGCACAGGGAGAACATACAGACAAAAGCAGGCTCCAGCCAGCTGGCAGATTCAAACCAGGAACCATCTTGCTATTAGGTGACAATGCTGCCGCTGCACCTCTGTGCTGGTAGCATTTTATTTTCTGTGTATTATTGTAGGGTTGTTGCCTTACCTAATGGCACTTTACACTGTAACTGTTGCTGTGATTTGGCGCACTATAAATAAAATTGAATTGTGTAAATCGGTTCAATAAAGCTGTCATAGTTTGAGAGTTACTGGCTCAACATTGTCCCTTTTGATTATGCACAGTGAATTATTGTAACATGTAGTTATGCAGACCAGGGCACAAGGGAGCAGCTTCAGCTTCACCGTAAACAAAATGTAAGACCAGTATGACTATAACTTACAAAATTAAGCTTAAAAAAAAATTTTCAATTTGGTTTCTACAGTAGCCAAGTTGATCATCATGGCTTATGTTAAAAAAAAATGAATACATAAATAAAAATCTTGGAAGGGATTTAGATTGTTGTAATATCGGCTGTAAATAGTTTGCATTATGAAATGCCATATTATAATCTATTCCAAATGTTTTCTGTGAGCATGTTAAACATTTGGTCCATTGTGTTTTGGTTGGGATGAATCTAATGCAGTCACACATCAGTTTGACTGTTTATTCACAACTTGTCTGTCCCCTTCTTGCCTTGATATTCTGAGTCATTGCATGCTGGGTTCCTCTCATAGGTACTTGTCTAGTCTTTGAAGTTCAACTAAAATCACCTTTCTTAGGCCGACTGCCTGCCTTTCTCTTAACCCTTCATCTTTCTTCCTATGTGATTTCCTCCTTTTTTCTGCCTGCCTTCCTTTCTGGAGCAGAATAATGTATCGCACGTATAGGATGTGAGTACCACCACCTCCTCCTCCTCCTTCCCCTCTTTTCTGTCTGTAGCCATTGTAAGAACTCCTCAATGTATTCTAACGTATTATTTCTGTTCTTCCTCCCTCATTTCTCTACTTTTTAGAGGGTTATTTTGTCAGATATTGTGGTTGCTGTTTCTTCAAACAGAAGCATGAAAATAATCATCCCACCCCCCCACTGTGGTATTATGGTTACCTGAATTTTTTATTTCTGACCCGGAGGTGTGAATCACTCTTGCAGCCTTCTTGCTAATATACATTACCCGCCATTGCACACTGGTTAAGCCAATGAGCTTTTCTGACATGTTTTTCCACTGTCCTAAATTGTTGAAATTGCACTTATTTAAAATATCTCAGACATGTTTATCACTTTTGACAGTGGATTATGGTACAATTTTAAGTATGTACTATTCTGTATTTTTCACTAAAAGAAGGGCCATTGTTTAAAGAATATTGTGATGGGGTGTTGAACCGGCACCTAACAATATGTCATTGCAGCCTAACTTGCATAGAATTACAGGGTCTGCTGTGGAAACAGAAAATAGATTTCACCAAATTATAGGGTTCCTTCAAAGTTCCTGGGTACTTTCTAATTCTTTCAAAGCCATGGATGGCATGCTGTGTGCCCACCACAGTTCCACTTTTGGTGCATTCCTAAATAAGTCATAATGAGTTCCCAGTAAGAATTTTTTATTTTATTTTTATTTTTTTGTGGAACTCAGAACTTAACTCAGATTTCCCACTCGGAAAATCACAGCAGACCAACATACCCCGAGTTAGCAATCCAAGATGGCGGCACTGAACATAAACGGTAACAAAACTGTAAACTTTTCAACTGTACTACTACTACTGCTGTATTTTTATTGATCAGGCTCTATGCATGAATGTGTTTTCAGCCCGAAACATTAGTAATATGCTAATGCAACATAAAAGCATTATGCTGCATTGCTAATGATACCTGAATGGTTCTAACTTGATAAATCCTGTTTTGTTTTTTTCCTCATTCTGTCTGGAATGCGCTAACTCAAGAGTGACATTACACCTGATCTCTGAGGTAGCTGGATCGCAGCATTTGTTCCCCTCATTCTGGCCAAAATAAAAGCGTTCTTATGCTGACATACCCTGCCAGCTGGATAAATCACTTTCATCAAACTGTTATTTGTTATTAATGTAATGAATAGTAGCCTTTTATCTGGTTGTCCACATGACTTTTTCCCCACCTCGCTGAAGGATACAAACTCTCAATGTCTTTAAAATCAGTGCTGCTCGGTTTCTTTTCAGACAGTCTTAGTGAAATTTGGTTGATCAGACAATTCTCACACACGAGTCCTTTGTTGGAATACAGTGATAATTCATATAAATTTTATATTTGTGTATTCTAATTGTAATGAGTTTCAAACTCATTTATTCATCATATTAAATTGGATAAAGCCTTCTTTAGGCTGAGGATATTCACTTATATCCACATCATCTCTCAAAGCTTAAAGTTATGTCAGGACTGGAGCTAAGCAGCACTGATGGATTATTATGCTCAACTAAATTTAGTGTCTTGTCGTCTTTTCCCACCACCTGTCTTCCAATCCCTCCCTCAATCCATCTAGCCAAGCCCGTCAGAATGCACAGCACACAGAGTCATTGCATCCATCTATCCCCAAGGAGTTCCAATTAGACCTGGACATGATTGAGATGGACCAGGGTAGAGTGTGCGAGCTGCCGGACCTTGTCCAACACAAGCTGGATGAGCTGCTGGAGCCCATCATGATCCCCGAACCCAAGTAAACAACCTCAGTCCTGATAATTAAGTACACACAAGCAACACAGACAAGAAGGAAGAAGTGAACATTTGTTGCAGTTTAATGCTTCTTTGCAATTTTGTGTTCAAAGGATGCGTTCGGTCTCACCACACTTTGATGAACTGCACAACAGCACGGCTTCCACCATCAACTTTGTCATCTCTCAGGTCGCGAGTGGTGACATCAACACCAGCATCCAGGCGCTGGCACAGGTAAACAAACATATTTTGGACAGAACACATTTTCAGCTGACTGGAAATGAAATATTAGTAAACTGTCAACCACCACTCCCAATAATCATTAATGAAGCAGAAGAGTTACTTAGAAAAATACAGTAACTTTGCACAGCTAGGAAACCTGACACAGGTCTTTTTTTTTCCTTCCTTCTTTTCAGGAATGGATATTTTCACATGGTAGTCAGGATTTTTATTTTTTGCACTAATAAAAGCATTAAAGATACTCTTATCACAAATTGATGCATAAAATGTACATGTTGGTGGATAAAAATGTAGCATCCCTGAACCCATGCTCGGTGTTCCCAAATGGCGTTTCTCTCTAAATCTGAAGGATTTTATTTTCCTCTGTAGATTGATGAGGTACTGCGACAGGAGGACAAAGCGGAAGTGATGTCGGGACACATTGATCAGTTTCTTATTGCAACCATCATGCAGCTGAGGCTCATCAACAGCACACACATGGCTGACGATCGGGTGGATAAGAAGGATATCATAAAGTTGTATAGCTGCATCATAGGAAACATGCTGTCTGTGAGTTGTGCCTACACAGTAATCACATCTGTTAGGTTGATTTGAGAGGAGGACACTGATGTCTTTGTGGACCTCCTCTTGTTCCTTTCTACTAGCTGTTCTCTATGGAGTCCCTGGCCAGAGAGGCATCTATGGGTGTGTTGAAGGACCTGATGCATGGTCTGATAACGTTAATGCTGGACAGCAGAGTGGAGGATGTAGAAGATGGAACACAGGTCATCAGGTCTGTCAACCTGCTTGTAATCAGAGTCCTGGAGAAGTCTGACCAGACCAACATGATCAGGTCAGTAAGAAGAAACTGCTCAGTGTGATAACTTCAGCTAACTTTTGTGTGTGTGTGTGTGTGTGTGTGTCTGTATTATCCTTTCATTCTTCCTTTTACGTAAATGCATTGCGAAAAAATGCAGATCAGCTTTTAAGTCTAGAGGGGTGTACTATAAAGGAGTCAGTTTTGTGTTACTAAGGTGGCTGAATCGCCATGATAACCTATTTTGAACACACAATCTGGTTGGGAGCCGGTTACATTCAGTGTTTCAGTTTACAATCAGCAGAAAGCACCACAGTCTTCTATTTTATTTACACCGTATATTAAGCACAGTGTAGATTCTCTGCTGTAGGAATGTGTTCGATAAATACAAATGGTAACCACATTGATTCAATTGATGACTACCACTGTGATACCAGTTACACTACCAGTCAAAAGTTTGGACACACCTTCTTGTTTTTCTTTATTTTTACTTCTTTCTACATTGTAGATACAAACTGAAGACATCAAATATATGATGCAAGATATATGGAATTATGCAGCAAAGAAAAAATGACTCTAAATGTTTTATGTTAGATTCCTGAAAGTAGCCACCCTTTGCTTTGTTGACAGCGCTGCAAACCCTCGGCCTTCTCTCAGTGAGCTTCATGATGTATCACCTGAAATGGTTTTCACTTCACAGGTGTGCCTCGTCAGGGTTCATTTGTGGAGTTTCTTGCCTTCTTAATGAGGTTTGGACCATCAGTTGTGTTGTGCAGAAGTCAGGTTGGTACACAGCTGACAGCCCTACTTGACAACTGTTAGAATTCATATTATGACAAGAACCAATCAGCTAAGTAAAGAGAAACGACAGTCCATCATTACTTTAAGAACTGAAGGTCAGTCAGTCCAGAAAATTGTGAAAACTTCGAATGTGTCCCCAAGTGCAGTCACAAAAACAAAGCGCTGCGAGGAAACTGGCTCACATAAGGACCGCCCCAGGACGGGAAGACCAAGAGTCACCTCTGCTGCTGAGGATAAATTCATCCAAGTCTCCAGCCTCAGAAATCACAAGTTAACAGCACCTCAGATTAGAGCTCAGATAAATGCCACACAGAGTTCCAGTAGCAGAC
>VVHJ01053015.1:0-10109 GCA_015107715.1 Tylochromis polylepis
CCTGATGTACTGGCCTGTCTCCTGGTAGCGCCTCCATGCTCTGGACACTACGCTGACAGACACGGCAAACCTTCTTGCCACAGCTCACATTGATGTGCCATCCTGGATGAGCTGCACTACCTGAGCCACTTGTGTGGGTTGTAGACTCTGTCTCAACATCAGCCCGAAAGCATAGGTACTGAGAAGTGGTCTGTGGTCACCACCTGCAGAACCACTCCTTTATTGGGGATGTCTTGCTAATTGCCTATAATTTCCACCTGTTGTCTATTCCATTTGCGCAACAGCATGTGAAATCGATTGTCAATCAGTGTTGCTTCCTAAGTGGACAGTTTGATTTCACATAAGTGTGATTGACTTGGAGTTACATTGTGTTGTTTAAGTGTTCCCTTTATTTTTTTGAGCAGTGTATTTTTTGATCTAAAAGACAGCCCATAGTCTCAAACGTAAAACTCAGTTTGCTTCATAAGTACTTCCAGTGCAATTTTCTTGGTTTATTTTGATTTTATTTATTTAGATTTTTTTCTTAGGGCATAACGATTTTTACCAATTCTGATTTTCTAGGAGCTATTATAGACAGCTATTTTTGTTACAAAAATCAGCCTTTCTTCAATGCAAAATATTATTTTCAGAATAAAAGAAATGACTGAACTTTAGAACTTCCAAACTTTATTAAGTTACAGGATCCTCTCTAATTTAAACAACTGAAAATAAAGTGTTCTGCTACTGGAATAAGACACAAATAATTCACTGAAAATAAGTTGCTGTACCTCCACCTTTACCTGATATATTTTACCTTACCAAACAAAAGCAGGTGCAACAACACAAATGTATCTACTTACATCATTTTCTAATCTAATTATAGCTTCACCAGATAACAGGACATTGACCCTTGTGTGTTTTTCACTTGTCTCCATAATTTTCCTCGTATCTGCTTTGATCCTTTCACTGCTCGTGAGGCTGCTGGCTTGTGGCTGCCTCTAAACTCTGGACAGCGTTATATTTAGCAACTGCCTTTATTGGCTTCTTTCAAAACTCCATATTCAGCTGGGTGAGAATGATTTAAATGTGTCGTTAGATTTGTTATTAAGAATGTTTTCATGGTGGTCCCTCTGCGGTTTACTTTAATGAACTTTTTGTCTTCACTTACAGACAGGAGCCTCTACGCTAACGAAATGCTACTGCATGGTTGTGAGTGCACGACTATTTGCCTGTGCCACTGAGCATGTTTTGTGCCTGCAGGGAAAGGACCAGCTCGTAATTAGATATGTGAGACTGACTGTCACTAGTCCAGGACAAGGACTGGTGCATGTCTTTAAACTTTAACCACTGAAGGTAACTGCTATGTTCCCATTTCTGTAGACTAACATTTCTATAGCTTCCACCAATGCATTGCAAATTGAGCAGCCCTAAAGTGAGCTCCTTAAGGACCTGGGATTATTATTCTTTTGTTTTTCATGTTTTGTGGCCCTGCCTAAAAGGGTTAGTTCAACTACAAAACATGATGTAGTAACACTAAAGAACATTTAAGATAATTCAATGCTTTTTAAGGTATTTTTAATAGCAGATCTATAAGAATTATGAAAATTTTAGGGACCCACAGCCAAGCTGTAATAGCAATTTGGGTCTTTACAGCGTGGGAGGAATAAGAAAGAGCAGCAGAAACGTCAGTATAAGAAGCGTATTTGTGTACCTGAGTGTGGACCGAGGAGGCCGCTTTCACTTCGACATTGAACACACCTTTGTGATTATCCACCCACTTCATGCCTGGGAGCTGAACCTGCCGGAGAGTGACACCCATCTCACTTAACACTGAGGCACACCACAAAGGAATAGGTGCTGGAAGAAGAACTAATGTTCACATAATCTCTTCAAACACACTTACGTCAGGGGTGAGCACAGAGTAGCTAGCCGGGGGCTTTTCCACAGAGACAGGCAGACTGAAAGAGCCGGTGCGTAGTCTGCCATGTTGCATCAGAGGGATCCACTACAAGCAGAAGGAAAGACACACGATCTCTAACAGATGGCAAGACAACAGATAGAACTATTGAACAAGTGAGTGTGTGGGTGAAAGTATTCAAGGAGAGCCAGCTGAAGGAGTGCACTCACCGTGTAGCCCACAGGAGTCTCCAGAGGAGTGTTCTGTTTGGGCTGGCAGCTGATGTGGTAGAAGGTGAACAACAGGTGGTGGTTGTCTGTCAGATTAGCAGGAATCTTCATCTTCATCTCCTCATAGAACTCAGGAGACCTTATGAGAAACAGTTAAACAAGACATTTAGGAAAGAAAGAAAAGTTGGACAGACTTGAGCAGAGGATCAAAAGGGGAGGGAGCCTTACTTGTTATGGTAAATGACAGGAGTGTATGCCTCTTTCATGAATTCTGCACAGCTTGATTTTCCGAAGATGACCTGTTTTTTGGGTTTTTTTTAAAAAAAAAAGCAGAGTATAAATGCAGTTTTCCATAACCAATGAGAGATTCACATGAACACCACAGCTGTTTCTAACCCCAAATTGATCACTCTGGAACTTAGACATTTAGTGGCTGATTTTTTTCAAAGCTTTGAAAACTTTTCACTCAAAAATCCTTTCAAGCCTGAAACATTAAAACATTTATGGAACTCTTAACCAATTTAATACATTTCCTTCATTTAACAGGCATTATTCATAGGCCTACTCGTCATGATTTTTTCAACATAATGTCATTTGAATTTGTGAAAAAGGGCAATAACTTTATAGTGAGGAGCCACTAAATTCTACACTTTGATCATGAAGTACTCAACATCAAAACATACCAGCAAACCAATGACCATTTGGAATAAATGAAAGAGATTGAATTTCAACCACTTACACTGGTTGAGTATTTTGAGTACTGTTACTGTAACTGTCTCAGCGGCAGCCATGTTGCACAACAAGCAATCCTTTTCTACCCTCCAGCTCTACATGGGATTACTGTTTGATATGCAAAAGAAATATCCTGGGTTGAGTGCCACTTATAGTAAATACTATACAGTGTGCATCGTCCATTTGATACTAAATAAAACAAAAAAACCCAAAAAAATCACAGCGGTAACATGAAAAATATGCTGTAAGTTATAAGACATAACTAAATTCTCCTTCCTTTGCTGCTCACAAATATGTTCCTTTGAAGTTACCGATACTGAAAAAGACATCATATAGTATTTCACTGCCTTAAGCTTTTCTTTCTGGCTGGGATTTCATTTGCCAGAGAACATCACGGTCATGTTGCTTGATTATCCTCGAGTGTAACTCACTGCTAAGGCTTGACTGGGGTCTTCTCCTGCCATGAACTGTACTTTCACAGCAACGTTCCTCACGGAGCCCTGACGGCTGCTGAAGTTCAGACTTTGTGGGTAAACATAGAGCAGGTTCCTTAGAGCCAAAATAGACAGAGAGAAAAAGAGAAAATTACAAGAATTTTAAAAGGCTGCAAAGCCATGAAGGGAACACTTAATTCCTGTTATGACATCAGCATGTGGCAATAAGATCACGTCCCATTTATATTAAATATTTCCCACAACCTACAATATATAGCAATCTTATTCTCAGAAAAGACAAGACCATGCGTGCGCACATGGCAAGAGTGTGACCCGAGCCTCACTTGGTGAAAGTCACACTTCCGTCCAAGTTAAACATTAGAGGTAACTCCTGTACATATTTGAAACAGCTGATTTTGGCCACATGTATAAAGGCACTGACACACCACACAATCACATGCGATTGATTGACATAACAATCAACTAAACTTAGTGCACAGAATATAATACTGTTCTCTGTTCAAATTTTCTCTGTTAAAAAAAAGCTACATATATTGCTATGCATGATGCACATGTTTGTGACCTAAATGACAAAATTAGTATCGCCACAGTTAAACTTCAAGGGAGGGTCACTGAAGCAAAGGTCATGGACAAGACCTGTGATCAGACCAAAACCGAGCTAATGTTTTACCCTGGTATTGCACGTAGACATGCACACATGCAATATAAGGCGGAGCAGCCACCCTCAATTCATGACTGAGGGGCTGATGATACTGCTATGACAGACAAGTGCCTATTTATGGCTTTCATTTTTGACTCATACATCAAACAAGCTTTATTCTGCACAGGCACTATTGCTGAAAGATAAATCAGAAATATCTTTTGAACATCTGAGAGAACTGAGGGAACAACATTTATTATCACAATGATCTGGAGCCTGTGCTTGCTTTTTGTGGCTGGAGCAGTCCACGCAAGCCCGGTCAGGAAGACCAGCAAGACGGAATACAAGGTTGCACCACAAGAAGAAGTCAATGTGCTCATGTTTGGTGTCATACAGTTTGGCGAATCCCTAAACTATGCTTATGAAACCACTGAGGCAAAGATAGCGAGACTCAGACGGTCTTTGAAGAACACTGAGAGAACTCTCCAAAAGCTGGGGAAACAGACTGAGCAGGCTGCAGAGGTGGAGAAACAGATCAAAGAAGTGATACAGCTGCTACAGGTAAGAAGACATGGAAATATGTAAACAACAGATCCCCCAGGTGAAGGTGAATGGCTGTGATATCTGTGGAGAGATAATGGCTCAAAATTACAATCAAGGTTCAATCTCGGTACAGCATACCGGAGCAGAGCAAACTTGAGGCAGAATATATAAGTCGCCATCAGATTGAGGTGGAGGAGACACGGAGAGGGAGAAAGAAAACGCAGCTTTTTGGTGATTTGTGAAAGCAAAACATTTTCTTTGAAATGCCTACATAAAATCCTATGTTGCTGTTATTGTTTGGGCACTCACAGCCAAGACAATCATATTACTATTATTCACTTAATTTGCCTGCTGTATATGGTTAAACCATACTCTAATATCCAAGACAGAGTAAGCAAAGTGTGTGAAAGCTACATGTAAGACTCTGGGGAAAGCAGCTGCCAGCTGCACTGGGGCTTTTGTTAGGGGAAGAGGATAATATGAGCACATCCTCTTTTGATAGGCTCAGATGGCCCAGCAACAAGCTCAGACTGCAAAGACTAAAGAATGGCTGACCAGCGTGGAGAAGGAAGAGCAGGAGCTGAGGACAAAAGTGAACATGTTGGAGATGTATCTCAGCAACTCTGTACCTCCAAGCATCAAGGAGCTGCAGGTAACAGAAAGCTGAACCCAAAATAGTTTTGAGCATCACTTCTAACACTCCCACACCGGCCTGTAAATAGTTGCTTTCGTTGGTTATTGCTTCATATTTGAACACCAGTCATATAATTACTGACAGGTTATTTTAACTTTACTCCTGTTTGTAGGAGAGAGCAGAGGAGCACGACAAAGTCTTGCAAGGATTACAGCTTTTGACTCAGTTCCAAAAAGAGGATATTGAGAGTCAGAATGAACAGCTCACCAAACTGCAGAAGATGGTAAATAACTTGTTCGAACTATTTGATGTTCTTGATAAACTTTTGATGATTTTATTTCATTAGATTTGCTACTTTGCTTCCTTCTTCCAGAGTGAAGTGCTGACATGATCCAGATCCCAACTCCATAAACTCACTGCACTCCCTTCCAACCCTGCTATGGATGCTATAGATCAACTGTACTGGCAGAAAATATATATTTTGGGTCCTTCATAATTACATCCTTGTTATTGTGCCTGTAATCTATATTTTGTGCATTATTTTTGTGTCTTTACATCAGTTTGCTTTGTAAATGTTACTTTTTAAAATAAGCTGTTAAATTATTAAAGATTGTGTTTGGTGAACTAGTATTATATGTACACACTGTACATGGAATAAAAACAATTTGTTTGTTTATTGTATTTTTATGCTTATATTCTACATAAAAATAACATTAGTAAAAATCTGTTGATAAAAAAAAATCATGCTGGAAAAATCTCTCCTTTTGTCCTTTAACTATAGACTTAAAGGCTGAAGAATATCAGACTCTGTCAAAAATCAATAATCAAATAGACACAAGAGGCACAGACTAGGTCAATGTATATTTGCTTTATAGGTAAACTTACTATAAAGCAAATATACACGGTGTGTTCATATGTGCGTGCCTTTGTAAGATGAACGCTCACCTATAGGTGGTGTGCGGTGTGTATACTTGGCGGGCGGGGAACTCCAGCACCTCTTTGGTTGGCCGAACACGCAGGTCTGGATATGGCTTCACATGAAGCAGCTCTGGTGAGAGGCAGTAATGAGGCAAGTCTGGAGCTGGAGAGATATCGATCTTCAACTGGGCTGAGAGGCAAAGCAGGTCAGAGATTAAAACCAAGACAGATAAACAGTGGGTCTCAAATCACCCATGAAGCTTTGGGCGAACCTTTCCTAGACAACAGGAACGTGCTGGGTTTACCTGTGACAGGCCTCAGCCGGCGCAGAACAGAGGACGGTCTGCGCATATCTGCAAGATACTTGTAAAGGTCTTCATCGCTCAGCCTATCCCCCTCCTTGGTAAACAAAAGAGCACAGTGTATTCTCTATAAAACTCTTTAAATTTTATTAAAAAGGCAGTTTTTGATCAGTCATCCCCCTTATATGGAATTAATTTTTTATACATTCAGAACAGGTTAGCTTTTTTTTTTCAGTGCAGTCTTAGCTTAAAAGTTGATGCTAGGGAGGGAGTAACATGCAGTCAGGTTTAGAAGAATGACCAGAGCACTGACAACTTAAGTGCACTGCAGTGATTAAGAGGGTGTGTTAGAAATATGTTGCAGTGAGAGGAGTATGTCACATAGCGGACATGCTCACAGGCTTTGTTTCATTTGTCTCTACTAAAATAAAAAGAGGGAAAAACAGGCTGCAGTTTTTCACGCTTACAAAAACTAACATTTTTTGAGGGAAAAGGTATTTGACAATTGACTTTAATAAATCACACCACATTAATGGATTTTACTAGGCTAACATATAGCAAATAAGAGGTCTGAATTTC
The DNA here is from genome assembly GCA_015107715.1 of Tylochromis polylepis. NCBI lineage: Eukaryota > Metazoa > Chordata > Actinopteri > Cichliformes > Cichlidae > Tylochromis > Tylochromis polylepis. Next base: position 6,910 of record VVHJ01053015.1, read on the forward strand.
TTTATTTAATGAAGGGTTAAAAAAAACAAGCTTCCCTTCAGGTTATGGTGACAAGTGTCCCATCGTTTTAAAGAAACGCACTCTCGACTCACAGTTACATAAAAAGGGATATCTGCATACACTGCTGTGCTTTCACAACAATTTACTGATAACTATGGTGCAACAGCTCCGAGAGTATAATCTTTTTTATTCGATCCAGCACCTGCAAGTAAACACATTTTTCTTTCAATAATTAAATGGACAGTACTGCCCCAAGGTTAGCAGAAAAAGTAGTTTTAAAGCACTGGGGCTATTTATTCATTCCCGTCTCTTTTATTAGATACTGTTAATTTCATACTATTAATTCTTTTAATATAGCAGCAATTCACAAGACAATAACTTTCTCTGGACACTTGACATTATATAAAGTAACAATGTGACAATAATATATAGAGAATTTCACTGATTACCTTAAAATAAGCACTTGTTGACAGTAAAAAGGAAAACTAAACTCTACTTTTTATGCAGTTATTTATTATGTCTCACCTTTTGTTTCTATAGTGATAATATTCAACTGCCCCATTAAAATAATGGGCAGTTTACCTCACTGTAAGGACAGATCTACACATGTGCACTACTAAATACCTGCTTGAAGAAGTTGGTGACAGTGAGCGTTGCAGGACGGAAAGTGGCAAAGTTACACATGTCATCACCAATGCTCATACGCTCAAACCCCTTCTTCTTTCTCTCGTTCCACGTTCCATGACCTTTTCGTTCTAGCAGTGACACAAACCACATAAGGTGTGTATTATAGGGACAGGAGACATTTGTTACTGTGATTAGGCAAATGGTCTGCATACAATGATCAGCCACAACATTAACACCACCTGTCTGATACTGTGTAGGTCCATTCCAGGTAGTAAAACAGTTCTGACCTGGAAATACGACCTCTGATTGTGTCCCGTGGTGTCTGAAACCAGGAAGTTAGCAGTGGACCCTCTGGGATTTGGAGTGTGGGGCCTCTGGACCAGTGAGGATGCATTCCACATATGCACAGTTCAGAAACTAGGGCAATGTTTTGGGCTGTTTGAGTTCCTCAAGCAATTCCTGAGCACTTTTTTTTTCTCCTTTTGTAGGGCACACTGGCAAGCTGCGAGATGCTGCTGACATTGCAACAGTGTTCAGGTGGACAGTACACATCCCACTAACATCTACACGAATGCTAGGTTTCCCAGCATCATGTTCCATTCTACCATGGTGACGCTCCTGTCAGTAGTTTTAATGTTGTGGCTCATCAGTGTACATGCACATGTGAAATTATGCATTTTATATATATGTATGGGTTCAGCAGTACCAGAATCGGAGTCCGGGTCAGACCGATCCAGACCTCCCACACTGCTGACGATGTTGAGAAGGTGAATGGCCGTCCAGGCAAAAGGCATGCGAAAACGGCCGAGACGCGTGCATGACTGCTCTGCCTGAAGGCGCAACTTCTCTAGCTTCTCCTTGTGCTGCAGTGAAACAAAATATGATCTAAAAAGATACTGAACAGCCTAAAACATCTGCAAGAGCCAGTATTGGCTTGTCAAAGAGGACAGTAAATATTGCAGCCACCCCGACAAAATTGAGTAATTCTTGTGACTAGACAGTAAGAGGGTCCCACGTGTATGGCGGCTGCAAGCTCTGAGCATTGCAACAGTTTAAAGAACATTTTGGCTCCATTACCTTAGATGAATCTGACTCTTTCATAACCATGTAGGGCTCACAGCATTCACTAATGTCTCCTTGTTGAAGGACTTTTTCAAGCTGAAAAACACATGCATATGCACTTTTAACTTACTGAGAGCAATTATGTGACTTAAAGTAATATTTGTTGTTGATGTTCAGCGCTGTGAAAAAGGATTTGCACTCTTCCTGATTGTTTTTGTCTTTTTGCATAATTGCCACACATGTTTTAAATCATCAAACAAATTTTAAAACTACACAAAGAGTAAATACAAAATGCACTTTTTAGTTTTTAGCCACACCCAAGTGGCCAGCCCATTCTACAGACCCGATTACTGTTAGGCGTGTTGAATCAAGAAATCACTTAAATAAAACCTGTGTGACCAAGTGAAGCAGGCTAAAAGATCTTAAAATGCATCAATGACTCATCCAGGAGGTTACAAAAGAGCTCAGAAACATGTCTGAAGAACTCCAGGCCTCACTTGTCTCAATTAAGGTCAGAGTTCATGATTCAACAGTAAGAAAGAGACTGGGCAAAAATGGCACCCATTGTAGAGTTCCAGAGTAAATACCACCACTGACCGAAAAGAACACAAAGGCTCGTCTCATATTTGCCAAAAAGTTCACGATAATCCCCAAAACCTTTAGGAAAATTCTGCAGACTGACGAGACAAAAGCTGAACTTATTGGAAGGCTTGAATCCTGTTCTTGCTATCTGGGTGGCACAACCAGCTATTAGGTTTAAGAGGCAATTACTTTCTCACACAGGGCCAAGCAGGTTTGGATGGCTTTTTACCTTTAATAAATTAAACTATCGTTTAAAAACTGCATTTTTTTTTTTATTTATTCAAGTCATCTTTGTCTAATATTAAAATTTGTTTGATGATCTGAAACATCTAATTGTGACAAATATGCAAAAAAGTGAGAAATGAATCAAATTCATTTTCTCAGCATTGTATATGTGTAGTTGAGAGTTTTTCAGTACCTTAATGACCAGGAAAATGTCAGGAGAAGGGTATGTGATGGAGAAAATGGCGGAACGGGCCAGTGTAGATATGGCGACGTGAGATGTATGGGGTTTTAGGAGTCCTTTCATCTGATCTGAGTTAAGGTCAAAGTAGAAATTCTCAGAGATCTGTTGGGAGGAAAGATAAGCGGGAATCAGAGGAGGCAGGGGAAGGAAAGATGATAATGGAAATGCACGTCAAGGGATGCTAATTCAGTTTTGACTCAGTGATCTAAACCGCAAGACCACTTAGGCCTTTTTGAGACGAGGGAAATGAAATTAGTGAAGTATGAGCTCAGCATTATGTAAGTGGTTTTACAGAGTGAAACTCATTGAAAGAAGACTCATTATGCCAAATAAGAACTAATCAAATGGAACAAAAAGAAATAAAACCTTTTTCTTTTCCTTGATGTCATAAAGGGCGAGTGTTCCAAATATTGGCTCGATTTCTATTTCAAACCTGAAAAACATAGAACATAAACAATGTCAA
>VVHJ01053017.1:0-11599 GCA_015107715.1 Tylochromis polylepis
AGATAAGTCTACTTGTGTGTGTGTGTGTGTGTGTGTGTGTGTGTGTGTGTGTGTGTGTGTGTGTGTGTGTGTGTGTTCGTTCGACTGCAGGAATGCGAAACATGGAGCCACAGTCCACCTTCTCGTCTCCTCCCTTTGCTTCCTAAGAAGCAACAGAAACAAACACAAGATAACGAGCAGAAAGGCGGGCGCTTAAAGACTCCGGAGGGGAACGAGTTTGAGTGGAGATGTTAAAAAGTTTGCTCCCAACATCCTACCAGTGACAGCAGACCTGGGTCAACGAGCACGGGTGGCTAAGGGAGCGCACACATGTCCTTAAATAGCCTCGACTCCCATGAACGTTCCCGAGTTTAATATTTAACTTGTTGTTCACATTTTTTGCTGCTCTGTTAGTTTCAATAAAACCTCATGAAGAAACACTGAGCTTAAAAAGAAGATTTGATGCATTCGGCAGCTGAAATGTCTGCCTCTGTTAATCAAAGCTAACGTGACAGTGTGTGCGTGCAATCATTAGCACGGCTAGCAGCGGTGGCCTTGTTTCTTTGCAGGCTGATGTTCACACACCTGTGGAAAATGTGATGATGCGTGGCGGTGAAATTACAACTTTAACACAGGACACGTTCAGCGATTAATTTTCTAGATCCAAGTATGGCGGGATTGCTCGTCCCAACACAAACTTCCTGTTGCCCACCACTAGAGGGCCTGGTGGTTGGATAACATCTTAGACCCGACCGTTAACGGCACTGAACATTAATAAAATACGAGCGGCAACATTTAATCTGTGACATCCGGTCAGTCAGTGACCAACATCCCTCTAATCAATGACAGTCCTTCGTCTTCGTGATTTATTTCTACACCGGCCTCGAGTCGAAGCTCTGGTTTGCTTAAATCACTAACGCCATGTCACTGAGGCTGATCGAGTTCAGCTGTGTTACTGCAGCAGGCAGGAAAAAGGATGTGACAACTGCTGATAACTTCAGCACTAAAGGAGGAAGTGACGGTACCAAAGATGCAGCAAGTACTGGAGCTCAAACCCCAACATGTGGAAACGCCGGCTGCACTCATTTGTCACGATAGACGTTTAGCGTTTATGTGAGGTGATATAATAAACTGTGAGCTGTTCCGTTTGGTTCGGTTTCAGTTTGGTCAGCACTGAGTTCAAAGTTATTAAAGTAAGCGTTCTATGAAAGACACGAAGATTGGAAATGTAGATTCGGGTGGCTGCTCTATAAAAGACAAACAAAACAGGAAATTCATTTTTAATAAATTCAGAAAAAGAGTGTTGAATAAAACTCAGATCTCACAATGTTCCACATGAAATGAGTTATTTTTATGCACAGTCCCTCCAGACTGTAGGAACTTCCTGATGCTGAGCTCAGAGGGTCCAGACTTTGTACCCAGAGCAGCACATTGTTTGTTCCTCTGAGTTTCCGCTTGTTGATGACCCTGCAAACCACACACACACAGTCCCGCTCAGTCACACATTCCTGAGCTCACCCTGCCCTTTATAGCTTTGTGATTCACCAGCACTACGACTCTGACACACACACACACACACGAAGCCAATCCTGAGGCAAATCAGCATGTAAATGGACATTACTGTAAGAAGCCTTTGATCAGAAACGTGTTTTAACTCGGACATTAAACAAATGTGTCAGGCCACCTTCTTTCATCTGCCTCCGAGTGATGCTGAAAACGAGTCTGTGCATCTGTTGCTTCTGGGCTGGCCTGCTGTAACTCTTTATTATCAGGCTGCTCTAACAGCTCCCAGAAAAGCCTTCAGCTGATCGGCAAAGCTGCCAACAGGGAGCGGCCATACTGCTTTCTCTTCATTAGCTCTCTGTATCCTTGGATACAAAGTCCTGAATGATCAGGCTCCTTCACACGTTAAAGAGGTGACCCGAAACGTCCCACAGTTATGCTGCTATAGGCTTTGGTTTTCTGCTATACAAATAAAACTACACATACATCAATTTAATTCAATCAGTCTCCACATCAAACACTGAGGTTAAGTTAAGAGACAACTGTGTGCGCACAACCAGCAGTTAACTTGATAATTATTTGTATTAATTGATCCATTTAAATCGAAAAACTATCGTTCAGAGCACTGATGAGAGCAGCTTCGGCTCCTGCACTGGATCCTACTCTGGATTTATGTCTTTACCCATTTCTCCATCTTGTAAACCCAAAATGGTTGCACGGTGGTGATCATGAATCCACACACACTCCTCCCACACTAACCTAAAACCTTAAGTTGATTTAATGCAGTGATCCTCATGCCCCAGATACACTCGTGAGGCTGAGCTCTTAAAAACACACTAGCACAGTAGACGCACCACCCCCCTCCGAGCCCCTCGGGGTGCAGGGCTCAGTCAAGGCAGCTACCACTGTGTGCAGGTCCGGTCTGTTGAGGGGGGGGCTCAGAAAAATCAATGTAATCCCTTTAAAATGACTTTCATATTACAGCATCCCCCACTTGTCCTGCAGCTATGGAGCAGCCTAGGATGTGCAGACAGTGAATCAGTGACAGTCTGATCCTCTCAACCACTTTCTCTGTCTGCAAACAAAACCTGCTCGATAAGAACTGCACCAAGTACAAAATCACCACTCATTCAAATTAGGATTATGTTGTATGCAAAAGTCAACCGCCTAAGTCTCTTTTAAAACAAATAACTCAGTTTTTATAAGTGTTATAATAAAACGTGAGTGAGTCAGATCTGCTAACAGCGGATTATTCCACTGAGCCGGACGCGAGCGACAACCTTCTGGGCCGAAAAATGAATGATGTGCCAGAAGCTGCAGTTCCTCTACTGGCCACTTGAGGCTGGCTCCAAAAGTGAGTCAGTCCCCACAGACTCCCATATTAAAACTTTACAGTGAAAATAAACACATTCACAGCCTGCTACAACAACCAGGTTTGGTCTCTATGGAGACCATCGTCCTAACAACAGTCACCTGTTCAACTAGAATTAAGGCTAAAAGATTATTGTGGGCGTAGTTGCTTTGACTGAGAGGTGGTGCTGATAAGGCTGCTGGACATCTGCTAGGCGTCATCTCGGCAACTTCAAAGCGCTGAACTGGAGCTCTAGGTTGCGTTTGTGGTGCTGGAGCCTTCGGAAACATGCAACAAAACGAACAATACGGCTGGAGGAAGTCGCTGCTCCTGATTTGGTGAGTGAAGTTCTACTACTGTAATTTCATGCAGCACAAATTAGCAGGCATCTGTCTGTGGATGCAGCTTTACAACATTCGCTGATAATCGAACACTTCTGGCTCTATCGACACATACACTGCTGAAAATCACAGCATTAAAAAAAAATTATAATAATTTAAATTTTTTTTTTTTTTAAAAACCCACAAAATCACAGTTCACAAACCAATGACTACGCCCAATACAGCCTCCATGGCCAGATCCTTCAGTTACACTCAGACAATCAACCTGCGACATGCAAATTATAAATACCATTAAATTAAATACCATTTCCCCTTTAAAATGCAATTTCTGGTATCACGGCATTCACATCAAAGCGCCAGGCAGGATGCTTCGATGGTGCTGCACGTCGCAGCTGCCTGGGATGAAAACGCTAGAAGAGCTAGATGCTGAACTTCCTCTTGAACGTTCGCACCTCAGCTGTGTTCGCGTTTATCTGGTTTCCTCCGCTTCACTTGTAAGAATTAAGTCTCATGTCTCTCTGTGGCTTCTTGGATCTGAGCGACCTTTGACACACACCAAAATCATCAGATTAAGTTTTTGTACTCGAGCGCGTTTAGCTCCACGCAGCTTTGTTTTGAAGTGTCCGTACAGAACTCGTCACTGCTGCGTGGATGAATTACTTCACGGGTGGCTGCAGCTGAAATCATAATTTACTCTCAATGTTGCAGTATTTCATGGATTATTTAGGTCTCCAACACATTCACTTGTACAGTACTGAAGTCTGGGTGTGTGGGAGGCTGAAGGTGAGAAAGCTGTTTGTAAGATGATGTAAGATTTTGATACTCGAGGTTTTTTTTAGCCTTCACGTCCCCCTTTGGGAGCGAGATGCTGCTGGTGCAGACTAAGTGGCATCACAGCTGCTGATGCTGCTGAAGTTTCTTTTTAAACCAGTTCTAAAACTCAATAAGGAAATCCTGATACAGACTTTGGTCATGCAGTTTACCACGGTTACCATATTAGCACCACGGCTCTGCTTAAGGGCTGTTGCTAAGCAACACAAGAGTACAGCATCTTATTTTTAGAAGGTTTCAAACATCTCAGGACCTGATGTCCAAAGAAAAACTATTGTGCTCCTTAAATATCTGCACTTCTGTCCTCCTGACGTTTTACAAAGCAGCACATCTGGAAATGTGCACCACTCCGTGTTTGCACGACTGCCAGACTGAAAGCAAAAATAACGCATCAGCTTCATAAAGGCGCTAAAATGTCAGCAGAGAAGCTGTGATACTGCGGTCGTGAGTTCAGCAGGAAATGCTGCGGCTTAAGAATCGAGCCGTCATGTCTCCACAGCTCTCCCTCACACACTCACATACACCCCAGATATAAAGCTATACCACTATGAAGCTACTCCAGAGTATCCTGATGTGTGTTAACTGCACGTGCATGCTGCTGTGTGCTCCCCACAGCGCTGTGACTCAGAGGAGAGCCAACAGAGGGATCTTTGTTAAATGGGGGAACGATAGCTAAATAATCCCCTGCAGGCCAGCTTTGATTGGATCAGACAGGATAGTAAGCTCGTGGCCGATGGCGCAGAGGACTTCCCTGACCCACACTGAGACCGGCGGCAGAGCAGCGAGTGGCGTGACGATGTACTGCAGCAGCTGGTTTCAAATGTTAACTTACAAAAAGCAGCTGAAAATACTTTAAGAACAGAAAGCGATGAGAAAAAGATGGCCCCCTGCTGCTTTAGCGTCGCTCTAACTACTTAATTGCTTCTGTTTACTGTATGCAATAATTGTAAGCGTACATGAAGACAAGCATGCGTTCTTCACAAACGTTTTAAAGCTGCTAATGTGACAGCTCAGAAAAAAAAAAACTGGAGGCCAATTATTCCCCGTTGTGTGCTTTCATTCAGCGTACAGTGGGCCTGATCTGCAGGCATTCCCTGCACTCTTTGCCCGCCATCTGGTCCATTAACGCAGGGGTGACACACAGACACAGTATCTGTCTCTCTGGCCTGACTCAGAGGACTCGCCTGACTGTTTGCGTGTGCAGTGACTTTATATTTGAAACAGGGACGGGGCAGAAAAACCACACAAACCTCAGAGCCTTCGTTCCCCTTTATTTCACTACTACGACTTCCGAGAGGTGAACCCAGAGCAGCAGTTCCATCCTCTTTTCTCCTCTTCTGTGTGAGGTTTGGTCTACTCTTTACAGCAGAGGCCTTTACATTGATAAATGCATTTTTAAGTTCAATGAACAGACTATTTCTCCATTCTTGTGCTATTAGAGGAAGTCCAAGTCCCCTTTAGAGTAGCTTTGCATGATTCACAGATCAAAATAATCCTCATTTAGAACTCCAGCCTGAAACAAGGCATCTTAGCTCCTTGTCTTTTAAGCACAGCTCCTTCTGATTGACTGTGTGTCATAAAAAGGCGTAAACAGCAGGTGGGTGGGGCTTTAAGGCTGCCTGAGATGACCATATAAGGGTTTTCTGCAGTCTGTGACATCAGATGAAAGTGACTGAAGCCTCATTATTTAATACGAGCATCTGTCAGTGCAGAAACAGTAGACGCTGAGGAAAAGCACAATTTCTGAGCACAGGTTGGGTCATATCTCTCTCTCTATCTATCTCTCTCTCTCCATCCTTCTAAAAATCACCTTTACAAAGTTACAGCAGAAAAAGTCGAGCAAAGAAGAAGATTTCAACTGTTTTCCACTTTTCAGTTCAGGCCCCGAGGCCAGGAGCAGCAGCAATGTTTGGAGCCTCGACTTCTCAGCTGCATAAACTGACAATGAACCTGCAGTAGATGTTTATCAGCCATCTGTCTTTCACGTTCTGCGTTTCACTGCCTGCAAGCCTAAATCCAGTCTTACACTAACAGGCTGACATAATCCTTTAAAAAAAACAAAACATGTTTTCCTGCTTCCATCTTCATTTCTGCTCCTGTTCTCTGCAGAATAATCAGGAACCAATTTAAAGTCTTCATTTCATTCAACCCCACTGCACAGACCACCTTTGTTCGCTCCATCCATCCAAAGCTTTAGGCTTGGCGTCTCTGAGGGACCCTCCTCATGAATATACACTGAAGCTATGATCAGGACCCAGGCTGGTCTTGAAGATGCCTGAGCAAAAATATATCCCCACACTGCCCAGTGCTACAGTCACATAGATGCAAAATAACACGTTTGGAGCAACCATTGGCCGAAAGGCCTTAAAATAGCAGCAACGTCTCTTCTTTTGTCTGATTCTGTTGCCTTAACGACACTAGCTAAGACAGAAGGGGAAACAAAGAGAAATAAATTCAGAGAATCACAGTGCAGAGGAAAAGTGCTGCGTGGGATTATCAGGGGAACAGAGCACCCTCGCTTTAAATGAGCGCACCAGAAACCGAAAGGCCAGGAACAATCAGTAAATATTTAATGCGCCTCTTATGTGCCCTGAAACCAACACAGGCTCCACTGATACCCCGCTGAAAGGTTTCTGCTTCAGGTGTACAAGCAGTCCCGAATTTACCTTAAAACTCTGCGCCATCAGCATCACAAAAGCCTGACAGTCATTTTGATGTGCCCTTCTAATCTCTACAATGAGAAATTAAACATGCTATATGGATGCTTTACATGCATGTGGGTGGACTAGCATGGCAGTTTGTCAGAATAAGCAGCAGAGAAATGATACTGAATGACGATCCCAGCAGAGTCAACTCGTTGTACATTTCTTAGAAAGCAAGACGTGTGTGTGTGTGTGTGTGTGTGTGTGTGTGTGTGTGTGTCCCTGCAGGGTTCTCCTCTTCACCTCTTCGCCCAGTGCCCCAGTTTGAAAGCTGTTAAATAAAACAACAGGAGCTCTCGGAGGAAATCGGAGACAGGCGCGCAGGAAACAAACACGCACATGCACAGTGCGTTTGAATCATGCTCCGTTTGCCCCATCAGCACTCCTCTTACCGGGTTTTTAAAGCCACCGTGATAGATCGGGGCACCGGTCTCGACACCACAACAAAGACTAACCGATGTCTGCAGAGCTTCATCAGGTGATTCCCCATCAGGGTCGAGTTTGGTTCAAAGTTTCCACAAAAAAAATAAAGTAAACAAATACAAGAAGACCATCCACGATTCATTTCAGTCATCAGAATTTAATTACAGAGTGCTCTTTAAAGCAATGGCTGCATCACAGAAACTTCCCAGCAAGTCTGTGTTTGTCTCCACACACAGACTTGACTTGATTAGGATGCCTCAGGTATATTAATGACTCTGCATAAATATTTAGCAATGCAACTTTACCTTTTCAGTTTCTCATATTTGACCATCTACTCGCTCTTTGAAACTTCAGCTACAAGTAACCGAGCTAGTGCCGATCCCGCCTTCCTTGTGCTTCCATAATGGAACTCTAACAGAGCGTGGCGCAGGTGTGCCGTGTTACCAAGCTCGACAAGGAGACGGAGACAACTCTAGCTCACGATCTCTCAGGCAGCCGAGCAGCAATGACCAATGTCGGCGAGGCCAGCAAAGGTTTTCCGGCTGCTTATCTTATCCAGCTGAACTGTGCTTAGTTTAGGCAAATCTCTGGATGCTTTATTGTCATTCATTTTCAGGTGACTGCAGCGGTTTCTTTAAAGCTGGTCTAATTGTGTCAGAGCCCTGCAGCTATCAGACTGCGAGGCATTTTAAACCCCAAAATCCAGCTAAACATGCTATCCAGATGTGCGTCCAAGACCCAGATGTAGCATGAGGCTTCACCATCCCAGCTCGCCTTCTGTTACTACACTAGCACCGTGTGTGTTTTCTTATCGCGCTCACACACCCAGACCGGAGGGAGAATAACCTGTTTAGGTGTGGCTAAACATTCAGCTCTCCATCAGGTATTATTCTACACAGCAAAAATATTATTAGAAGTGCTGCTTTCTCTTTTAGGTTATGACCTGAACTCAGCAAAGATGATCAGCTGTGCACTGCTGCTCTAGCTCAAGTCCCCATGAAATGCATTCGGTTTATCTGCAGCGAGTGATCTGACCGCGAACAAAGGTGATTGGAGCAGTTTAAAACTTATTTGTTGGTGTTCTTTCTCATTTAAAACGCCCTCGTTCATATTCGTTCAACCTGTTCTCCTAATTCACAGCCAATCTGGACTATCATGTGCCTACTAATCTCTCTCCCCACCTATCTGTCAGATTTGGGTATAAGCTTGTCATCCGAGCCAGGACGTAATCTGCAAGCGGGTGGCAGCTGCAGACAGATGTTGCTATACGACCACACCGGCCTCCAGAGGACCACCTGAAAAGTACAAATTCAACCCATTTTCATACAAACATTGTGGACAATTTCAGGAGAATCTGGCTGGGATGCTATGCATAGTTTTCCCCTCTCACATGCAGTGAGCAGCAGGAAATAATCGGCTTTAAACATTCACATTGCTGGAAACGCTCCACCCGGCTCAGGTGAGTGAATGCTTGGGAAGAACACGAAGGAACCAGTTGTTGACTTTCTGTACCAGGAGCTAACCTCCGCTCCGACATTTGCACCCCCCCGTGCACCTCAGTCGGGAAATGTGTAGAAAAGTTCAGAGCTGCAGTGCAAGTGTGAAAACTGCCTCAGCCAACACTTATGCCTGCAAGTGCTGACATGCTGAGGTCTGATCTGCACCGAAATATCCCCCATTTCACAAGAATTGCACCTGCTCTTTAAAAACAACCTGCTACTTTGAGTCACAGGCAGGTGAGCAACACAGAGCTCTCCGATAAACAGAGTTTGCCAAATTAAAATAAGGCTGATTTTTAACCGATGACACGTCTGTAAAGTCCCTGCGATGTCAGGTTTGCTGAAATGAACTGATAGGAAGAGAAAGGAGGAAGCTTTTAAAGCATATTTGTTTAGTTCTGCAATTCTTTGCAGTTACAAAGCAACACCAACCATATACGCATGCATTGTTTCACACTGAAAACAGCACCTTAAAAGTGCCTCTTAAGACGCATCCAACTATAGCCTCCAGTGTAAGGAACAAAACCACGCGTCGGCCGCTTCATGACTGCTGAAGGCGGCCTGAAATAGCAGCAGTGAGAACAACGTTTTGCTTCATGTTCTTCAATTTCTCTGATCAAATTTTCATTGAATTCCAACTCTCTCGCTCCCTCACCGGTGCAGGATGATGGCAGAGCTCTGAAGTGGTGTTTCCAAAAATAAAGAGCCCTGCAGAGCGCTGTGCAGATACAGCAGCGTATGACTTCTTTCTGCACTCTGCAGCCATGGAGACAGGCGAGAGATGCAGGAGCAAGCGCAGGTATTGGAAGATACGGTTTCAGGGTCACCCAACACCAACTAACTGCGTCCTGCTGTTGTTTTGGTGATGCATTGTTGTTTTTTATTATTATTATTATTATTATTATTATTAGCTGGTTTGAACGCAGATTTTGTCCGACGCTGAATCTCAATTAGGCACATTCAGAGGCGATGTGCGCTAAGATTACTGCGATCTTTCCATTTGAACACAGATGCAGTGTTCGAGGAACTTTTTTTCCCAGTTTGTTCCTCAGTTCATGCCCCTGGTTCCTGAACACACCGTGGACGATGCAGAGCGACTTAAACGCCGCTGCGCAGTGGGGGCGAGCACATCAGGAACTAGTGTTTAACTGTGCAGTGTTTACCAGCAGCCTCAAACAGACAAACACACAGCTATGGGGCTCTGCTGGTAATGGAGGGAAACCTCACTTTTTAACTGCTCCCAACCCCCGGCACCAAGACCCACAATATAATGATGCCCCCACCCTTCACCACACCACACCTAAACACACATCCCTTTCTTCTGCTGCTTTCCTCCAAACAACACCCCCCTCCCACCGGTTCTGCTTTAGAACACACACATTGAAACAGAGGAAGGGCACATCCACAGTTCCTCTGTGCAAAACTTATGACACATCTGACGTGAGGAGTGCCGACCCTAAACCAAAAATCAGCTCCACATCCCCTTCACATCAACGCTATACATCAGAAATCATCAATCAATCAATTAATCGTTGCAGAATTGTGATTTGTGCAAAGAGAATACGTTTTCTGTCTTTTTAGCTTTTGGTCCTGTCCCACAGTCAAACAGACTCCAGCTTAGACCAGCACTGACTGCAGATGACGAAATTAAGTGGGTTATGTGCACCTACATCAAGTTCATCGGACTGCAGAGCAAAAGGAGGACCACCATCACCAGCTGTGGTCCAAGATGCTGGAGTCTGAGTTCATCCACAGGACTGGAGACTTGAGATCGATCATCTTCAACGGTTTGGTTCACTAATAAAATGTAAATTAAAAATTCAATTAAATCCACAGCCCTAATCAAAAGTACTTCACCAAAACAAATGTTCTAAATGGGAAACTTGGAGTATTATTTAATAATTCAGCCATTTACACACGTTTGCATACCCAGAAGCTCAGTGAACTCCACCGCTCTGAGGCTTTCCAGTTCCACTCTTTACTTGAATGAACTTTAAACGTTTCATTTCGTAAGACTAGCGCCTTTTAATTAAGACGCCAACTGTCAGAAGCTAATCATGTCGCAAGACAGTTGACATTTCTAGCGCACATTTGGTTGGGGTTTCACAAAGTTACACCCCGATCACAGCCTGCAGTTTCCATTAACTGATTCATTTAAAGCTGAGGGGGTGTCGTCAAATACAGAACTGAAATAGCAAGGCTGAAATCTGCAAAGGTTTTGCATGGGCTCTTGATAGGTGGTTAAAGAGCACCTCTTAGCCATCAGAACGCAGTGTTCAGAATACTTTAACATGATGTAAATCATTAGATTATAGGTCAATAGAAATATTGGACCTTGAACTGCTAACAGCTTAACACAACGGAAAGCGGATAAAATCTGCAGAGAACCAGTGCATTCCCCTCAAATCCCATTGTCAAGGATGCACTTAAGGGGGTCTGAGCTCCGAGTTAAAGACTATCAACATGCAAACTGGCAGGAAACCAAACGGAAATTCTTAGTCTCCATTGATGCCAATTTCAATTCATCACTGGGAAATGCCATTTACTAATCCTCATAACTATGCACAATAGCCAAGAAGCAAGCTTGTGAACAACCACAATTAGTAAGAGAGCCAAGGTTATGTCAGCCAGAAAGCGAACCCGGGGATTTTGTGGCTTCCACGACATTCAGACGAACTCGAGTCCCGAAACACAAAGACAGTGGGAGGGAAACGGACCGTAAAGAGATCTCTTTGTAAGACGGACACTTTAGGCTCCACCGCCTCTACACACAGGCCTACAGCTGACCAACATCAATAGCAGCCCTGGGCTTCACAGGCGCTATGATCTCACAGCTGATTGGATGATGTGATGGCCAACGACTGATCCACACTTTGAACTTGACTGCTGCTACAAAAAAAATATTTTTTTGGCGCCACACATCGTAACTGCCTTTAACCCCCCCCCCCCCCCCCAACACCCCTCCCCCCC
>VVHJ01053020.1:0-17681 GCA_015107715.1 Tylochromis polylepis
AGTTTTTGGCAGAAAGATGTACATTTTAAAAACATTAGATAACCCTCAAAACCCTCATTATAAAGACAATGTATACAGCTGCACATCACTGAAACAGCCAAACTAGCTGAATCACTCACAAGGACATGGCCTCAGTGGCATTACTCGTAGCAATCACTCAACAGCAGCAATACATTATAAATACAGCTGGCATTTTGCAATCCAAGTGTAGTTTGGTGTGTAAACCAATAAAGGTCAACTTAAATGATAGAGTGTGGGTGTAGAGTACCTAGTAAAGGCCTGCAAAATGTAAGCTTCCTTCATTTATGTTTAATTTCCTACTTAACACCAATATTAATGTTTCTTAACTTCTGCAAGTATCTATATTACATAATAGGAAACTGCTATGTGGGCGCTACTGTCACATTCTGACCTTTTTTTCTTTTTAATAGCACAGCAAAAACAAGGCAAGATCACATTTCACCAAATTTCATTCTTGTTCACACAAGCAGAATAGAACAATACGTTTTACGGAGACTGTGCTCTGTAACTTTTTAATGACAAAATATTGAAGAGTCTGCTTTAAAATTATATAATTTGCTGCTGCCTCCACTGGGTTAATTGTTCATAAAATGTCATCCGATCTTCATTTAAGAAAAATCCTTCGAGCCGTTACTGAAGATAGCCATTAAATATTTACAGTGCTGGTGTGAAAAATTACTGAACCCTTGGATTTAACTGGTTGACCCTCCTTTGGCAACAATGGACTGAAACACACATTTTGTACCATTCCTCCTGACAGAACTACTTGCCTCAGCTATAATGTTAGGGTGTCTGCTCTGAATGTGTCTCTTGAGGTCTGATCCACTGCAAAAGTTTATTTTCTTACTTTGATGTTTAGTGTTATTGTCCTGCTCTATCACTCAACTTCCACTAAGCTTCAGGCTGTTGCAAGAGCTACGCCTGCATTATCGCGTGAGACGTCTTAATAAAAGTGGAAATTTCACCCTCTACTCGATCATGGCAAGTCCCCATCAAGGCCCCTGAATTATGATGGTGCTGTAACCATGTTTCTACTCTGGGATCATGTTTTCATAATTGTGTTGGTTTATAATACACAGTTGTTGCAGCCAAGTTGTTGCATGTCAAGGCATGCAAATGTAGGGAAGATGATGATGTTGTATTTAGAGAGGAACGGCTTGATAATGTATGCCCTGTTTTGGACAGCATGTTCAGTGTGCCAAGGGTCATGATTTGTGTATGATTTGTGTATTTATGCATATGTAGTCATAAACAAAGATGTTAAGAGACACAGTGGTACTGCATATTTTCCATAATCATAATTTGTTGCTCCAAACCCTACTGGTTTTTCCAACAGCCTCCACTGTGAATGTTTGAATTAGCTGGTCATTATGGATGAGAACAATAATTTGTGTGATATTAGTTTAAAAAGAAAAAAAAAGATGGAACCCTTTTGTTAGACTGGTTTACACAAACCTGGTGTCACTTCCACAGTCTCACATACAGATGTTTGCCCTGGTCCTGGGTGCTCAGTGAGTCACAGTCACAGTGAGTGAAAACCAGTAAGTGCAAAAACGAAGCTTGTAAAGGGCACACAAACCATGGTCTACTGCTCAATTATCTTGTAATTACAGCACTTTATCTTATATACTACAGGACAGGCAACCCACCGTACATCTGTTATTGGTCCACAGGATCTGTAATTTAAGCACTTCCCTTTTAAGTGTTTCTCTATGTAAGCAATCAAGTTGGCCTCCCCTCTTAAGTTTTTTATGCAAATCAGGAGCACCCAGCATGACTCACCTCATCTAAAAACTCCCAAAAAGCCTTTTAAACTAACCACTGACAACCCCACATAAGGGGAGCTTCAGCCACTGCAAGACTTATCTCTCATCACAGTTTTTTTTTTTTTTTCTCAAAAACAGATTTGGCTGAACTGTGGGAGCAGAAGGGCACCAATCAGTCATCCACTGGTACACTCTACAAACATCCCTTCACATACCATTGACTTTATCATTATTTCAAACAGTTTGTTTTCTCTGGTGATCCAATATCCCCGCAACCATCCAGGGACTGACGTCAAAGGGCACCTTTTGTGTATCTTTGGAAGCCTGCGGCTTTGAAAAAGTGGCAGCATTTACTGTATGCACTGAAAAAAAGAATGGCATTGTTTTCATGTAAATACAGATATTTTGAGAGTTCACGCTTTTACAGACCCTGCCTGTAGCCAGTTGGCTTAGCTGAACACTTATATTATATTATATTATATTATATTATATTATATTATATTATATTATATTATATTATATTATGACAAAAGATGCCAAAAAGCACCTCCGAAGCTCAACAACTGATACTTTATATTTCATATTTTCAATAATCTACGGATGACTTGACAGCATCATTGCTTTTTTGCTTAGGTAAAAAACAAGTGCATTTAATAGTAAGCATTATAGGTGCTGGTACTGTAGGTCTGAATTTTATGAGCTGTTATAATCTGGAAAAGGGGAGGGAGCACAAGCCAGCAGGAGAAGGATATGTTATCAGTGCAGGAGTGATAACGGAGCTGTGTGGTATTTTATTGCTTGAGTCTTATGCATGTTATCATCCTCACTGCAGAAGAATTCACTAATGTGTGTGGCAAGGGGCTCAACAAAATGTGTTGAGCCCCAAAAATCATGGTTAAATCTTGTGTTGATCACTTCTGGTAAATGCACATCCTCCCGTCTTTGACTGGAGACAACACTGCTACGAACAGTGTACAAACTGCACAAATATGTAGTACTTAAAGTGTATTATATGGAAGTGTACTGAAATAAGTATCCAAACTGAAACACATAATCTGTTTCAGTCTTTATGCTGAGCTCAGTTAATCTCGCTTTGCTACAGCTTCAAATTTACCATGGAGACAGGAGGGTGGTCCCAGTCCTCATATTCTCTCCATATATGGTTTCATCTAGATTGATTTATAAGTATTGCTTTTTAAATATATTGCTGGTCATGCTCCTTTAGTTTGACCTTAATAGGGGATCCCCCTGTGTCATTTTATTTCCTAATGTAGGCTGTGTGTGAGTGTGTGTGTGTGTGTGCTTGTAAGTGTACTAAAATGTGAAGAGGAGTTTCACTTAACCAAAAAAAGAAAAATGCTACACCCAAACTACAGGCTTCGTAATGCAGCTCTGTGGGGAGAGGATCTCACAGTCATCCAACACCAGCCCTAAATGAGATTACAGTGCAGAAAATACTGAGGTTATCAAATTCTCTGCTGTGTTTCCCACAGCTCTTCACCCCACATGAAAGAGGGGGCAGCAGTGAGTGCCCCTCTCTGCTTCTCTCAAAATATCAAGGTTAGAAATGTAATTCAAGTGGCATGTTTACATTTTTAATATTCACTTAACATCCCCGCCCAGCTCCATGATGAGTGCTTGACTTGGGTGAAAGCGTTTCAGCTCCTCCCACAGATGGTTTCGCAGTCATAAAAAAAAAAACCCAGCAGCCTGCGCAAGATCACAGAATTATAAGCAGCTCCATTTGCAGACAAATATAGAAAAGAAGATGTAAAGAACCCACATCCTGTTGCCTTGAGGGTTGGTGAGTGGGGTTTGCTGTTAGGTGCTAATTTTTTTTTTCACCACGGACTTTGGTAGCAATTAATACTACTGGTGAAATAGAAAAAAAGATTCCTGATGAGTCTCATTTTTCTCCTTGTGATTGTGCAGATACTGAAGGAGTTCTAGATAATGATGAAGACTCCACTGCAAACTCTCCAGTGTTAAATTGATGCTAGAAAGTGTCTATATGTGTCCACTCTTTTTAGTGTTAAATGAACACTTTTGACAGTGTTATATTTTCAACAGTAACCTAGTCAGTGTTAAAGATTAACAATGACTAACACTGAGCAGTGCTGATTTTCTAATACTGGAAAATAACTAGAAATTCTAGTAATATTTCAGTGTTAGCAAATCAACACTGCTCAGTGTTAGTCATTGTTAATCTTTAACACTGACTAGGTTACTGTTGAAAATATAACACTGTCAAAAGTGTTCATTTAACACTCAAAAGAGTGGACCTAT
Source organism: Tylochromis polylepis (assembly GCA_015107715.1). Classification (NCBI taxonomy): domain Eukaryota; kingdom Metazoa; phylum Chordata; class Actinopteri; order Cichliformes; family Cichlidae; genus Tylochromis; species Tylochromis polylepis. The sequence goes on from VVHJ01053020.1 coordinate 4,074, forward strand.
ATAGACACTTTCTAGTGTCAATTTAACACTGGAGACTTTGCAGTGTGTAAACAGTAGTTGATAGAACTGTGTTAAGCCCTCAAATGGCATTTTATTACACATTTTTCCAAATCTGTTTAGATGCTAAAAGCAGCATAGTAGAAAAGACAAATGATTAAGTACAATGACATTTCTCTCCAACAGACTAAAACACCTATTTTAATTACAGTCATAATTGGGTTAAAACAGCTCTTGTAGATTAAAATGGGATTAAAATAGCACACTGTGCATAAGCCCCAGGAAAATTTGGTTTTACACACAGAGGTCATTCACTCATAAATGAGCTGTGACTAATACCAAAATGCTAAGACTGAATATTATTGAGGAAATAATAAAATATACTAGTGACTTTGGAACTGGCGGAGTGCTACAAATAGTGAAGCTTTTGAATCACATTCGCAGAGTATGGCTATCCTGAGAGTACAACAATAGCAGCAAATGTGGGGTCAGGAGAAACAAAAGGGTGTTTTCCTTCTGGGTGAGTGAATATGCTCCGAAAATTAAACCAGCAGACAGTCTGAGTGTAAAGGTGCATTTTAGAAGCTTATGAAGTGTCTACAAAGGCTCGTTCACTAAGGAGAATGAATGTGTCGAGAAAACTTTGGGATAATCGCCTCCTCGGGCCATCAGGTTACTTTAATAAATTGTTTGTGACCTTATGATGTGATTAACAAAGCGCTGGAGTTCATCCTCCTTGAATATGCAGAGCAATTTCAATGAAAATGTAGAAACTGGAGAGAACATGTTCTAGACTAAAGCCATTTTATCATTTCTCAAGGATATGTTGATGTAAATCAGAGCCCTTAATGACCATATCATACCACATGGGAGTCTTGCTAGTAGATGTTGGGGGATCTCTTTTTGTATTGGAGTAAATACTAAATATTGTGACTCAGTTTGGTATGTTAGTCTCAAGAATTAGACCCTATAACTGTTTTACATAGAGTAAAGATGAACCCAACAAATGCAGGAATAGCATCGATCAGGTTAATGTCTGGCTGTTGTTAATGTTTCCAAAAAGACGAGAGTAGGGATGTAAAACTAATTTTACATTGTGGGCCACATGTAGCATACTTTTATTTTAAGTTGGTGAAATTTCTATATCTGTCAGCGTAAAGAAGTTTAATTACATATTTAATCCCTGAAATATCTCAATAGAAGAAAGAGAAGTGCAATTTAAACAGTTTTTTTTTACATGATAAAGAAATGCTAGAGTAAGTGAAAGACATCTATTAGCGTCTTTGAGCTTAAACTGCAAAAAAAATAAATGTTTAAAATGATAGAAAAAGATCTGGTTGCTTATTTTCCAGACTGTGCTGTAATTATAAAACAGAAGGTAAATTCACAGAAAATGTCCTATTAAATGTCCTGCTATTTATTTTTTTTTTACTTTGGACTTACTGTAAAATACAGACATTTCTAGGGTAAGTAGTAAAAACAAAACAAAACAAAAACAAAAAAAACATGTCATTTAATAATTTGTTACTTTATTACAGTAGTGCAGCATGAATGGCCATGGGGGGCGCTTTGTAGGACTGATTCTGGCCCACAAGCCTTATGTTTGACATGCCTGCACTAGAGAGTTAGTGCACATTCATATTTACCTGTGTGATGTTGGACAGGCCAATGATATAAGAAACAAGGCAGACGACTGCAATGAAGATCTCTCTACGCTTTCGAAGGACATGGGGGAATTCATCAACCAGGGCAGTGATGAAGCCTTCCACAGTGCAGAACTGGAGAGATTGCAGAATCAGATTGAAACTGTGTTATGCAATGCATTTCTGCCACAATAAAAACATTGCTAAGGTTTGGCACCTGAGCGAAAGAGTAATGGTACGTTTTTTTGTCACATTACTGCGGTATCAAACTGGAAACTATAGAATTTATGGTTTAGATCATTTTTATTTGAAGGTTAGAAATGTATTTTAATCTAGAAAGCATTTCATATTGGTAAAAGGAGACAATTTTTCGTGGAATATCTTTACCTGACTGTCAATTCCCAGCATCAAGAGCATGGAGAAAAACAATACTGCCCAGAGAGGGGAGATGGGGAGCTGGGTGACAGCCTCTGGATATGCCAAAAAAGCCAAGCCAGGTCCTGATAAAAGACAAATATCAGAGATAATGTGATGCGTATTTGACAGTGGGACACTAATAAAACGTGATATTTGGCTATGACATAGTGGCTCCATAGTGTAATGGTTTCCACAAATGCCTAACAAGTGAAAGGCTCCTGATCCTATCCTGGGAGGTTACTCTTTAAGAGTTGCATCAGGCAGGGCGTCAGGTGTAAAGATCTTCCAAATCAAACATGGGGAGATAAAAGTATCTGTTTGGTTTTGACTAAACAAGTCAAGACATAAAATGTGTTTTCAATAAATTTAAACTGAGCTCATATGACAGTACTGAAAGTGTAACACTTGATAAAAGAAGAAACAAAAAAAAGAGTATCTTGAAGTGTCATTGAGAGAAAAAAGTACACTTAATGTCAAAGCTGAGTATTTGTAAAGGACTGAGAGTACAGAGAGTTTTTGCAAAGTATTTCCCCTTCTAATAATCCCAGCAATCTGGACCAACAGTGTAAAAAAAAAAAATCATTTGTCCCCTCAGAATTATAGCAGCTGCAAAGACTGACTTTTTGCACAGTATTTGTAGTTATATTATCTCTTGCCTGTGTCTACTATTACTATTGAGTTTCAACATTGATTGCAATTACCTGAGGCTGCCACATCAGCAATGGGTCTCTTTGTTACATTGGCCATAAATCCCACGATGGAGAAGATGACAAAGCCGGCAAACATACTGGTAAAGGAGTTGATGCAGCAGACAATGACAGAATCTCTGTAGGGGAGAGACAATGCACGATGCAGCCATTGTCACGCCTATATCAATTCCTTATCAACCCGTCACACATTGTGGCGAGGCTTGTGGGAGTGGGGTGGTGGGGGTGGGGTTGAAAGGGAAAGGTGGAAAGCCATTTTGCATCTGGCAGTGGCACAACAGCTGACTACATTGATAATGCCCTGATTTTATAAAATGGCAGTGAGTTCTAGCAGTTTTACAACTAGAGAGACAAATGGACAGATGACCAGTGTTTATTTTATAAGGTGACAGCCTGTGACAGTCACCAAATGTGTGTACCTGAATCTAAAACACTATGTGGAGCCAAAATAATGAAACAACTGATATAACAGGGGGCTCAAATAGTCCCAAAATAGAACGCACTGCAGACACTATGCTGTCACGGAAACCAAAAATAATCCCAGGAAGAGACATCTGCACAGTCTCCTTATAAAAAAAAACCAAACAAACCCAAAAATGATATGAGTGACTTGTGTTAGATGGTAATTTTTTAACAGGCATTTAATTCAAGCTGTAAATAAACAGAAACAGCATTTTATTCACCTACCTGTATACGTTGTTAGTGAAGGGATTGTAGCTGCCGAGAGCAATCAGAGAGCCTAATCCTAGCCCATAGGAAAAGAAGATCTGAGTGGCAGCGTCGAGCCACACCTGACACACAGACAGGAGAGAGGTTCAAGTAAGTGTGCTTGTGCAAAAATTGCTGCTAAATAGAGATTTTTGTTTTAAAAACCAGCCAGGATTATATTCATTTACTGATTATCAGAACTCCTTTATCTGATGAAAGCATGCTAGAAAGAGGGAAACTATTTGTTCTGCACTGTAACACCTAAGCATTGTTTTGTCGTGCCTGATGCTATTTGATCCACTATCACATCACTGCAAAGTGATTTGACCTCAGCTTCCCAGTCCTTACAGAAATAAACACATTGTCTCATAATCAATACTGCAAAAGAAAGTATTTGTGAACTGCACAACTAATGGTACTTTTCTTCTTGTTTTCTAGTAGTTGCTGCTCATGCAATTAACAATCATGGTTATAAACATCATTCATAGACATTAACATTAAAGCTCTGCAATGACTGAAAATGTATCTGGAATCTTATTGACTTATTAGTTCCCATACACTAGGATGCAGGTACAGAGACCTACATAATGTAAAAAAGCTGTGAAACATCACCACAAAAACCAAAACACATCCACTTGGGGCTCATCTTATATTCTGCAGCAACCTTAATTTTGGTGGTTGCTGCGGAAATATCTACATGTATTCATGATCAGAAACAACAGAAAGAGCAGAGAGCTCACCTCAGACGCCTTAAGTTTGTCAAAGTCTGGTGTGATATAGAAGAGGATTCCATCCAAGGCACCGGGCAGAGAGATGCCACGGCAAAACAGGATGAACAACATGAAGTAAGGGTACGTGGCAGAGAAGTACACCACCTATGGGGCACAAAATCATGATTACTGCAAAATAATCTCTTTAAGCCATCTTTAAGATCTCCTGAGAATATTTGTCATGCAAGGCAAGAGCGCAGTTTTAAAACCGACAAGTTGTTAATCTCATCAACTTATTGTGTTACTGAGGCACCATCCACACAGAGCAGCATAGTGCCCTAGTCAGCCATCTCCCAGAGGCACGGTGACCCCAGAAAGACTGGGTTCAGCACACTCCCGGCGCACTATTTCCCTCCTTATCTGAACTAATTTCAGACTGTGCTGTCAAAGTCAACACTAATCATGTCAGCCAAGATAAAAATCTACTGCATATAAAATGAACCAGCAGAGGATCTTGTTGTGAAAGTTAGGAAACTGTTGAAACTCTTTTTGCCATACTGAAGATAAACAGACATCAATATAAAAATCAAGCAACAGCAAATACAAATCTCATTATTTTGCTCAGTGGACAGAAGATGCAAACTCTGTTAGGCTGTTTGCCATTGTGCAAAATGTTGGTACTTATATAACACAGCATGAAATATAACAAAAGGAGTATTCCAAAGGGATAGCCTCTATGTCCCTGTATAATTTCAATAAATTTCGTGACAGTGTACCTTGTTAAACTTTAAAAGTGGAGCACTTTTCCCACAGTAGTAGGAAATTACACAAAATTTCTAAAATAAGGGGTTAACTCACTTTATTTTAACAATAATCCAATGTTGTTCAAATTCTACGACCTTGAACAGTCTACAGCTCACAGTAGATTTGTCTTTTTCATTGTTTCTGCTGATGTCTTTATCTTCTTCTTCTACTTACTTTGCCAGTCCAGCTGACTCCCTTCCAGATACAGAAATAGACAAGCACCCATGCTATGGCGAGTGTGATAGCCAGTGGGATCCTGACCTCCCCAGGCTTCTCCAGGCCATCGGTCAGCTGATGCATGTTACGTCTGGAGGGAAGTAAAGTGGTCTTACTACAATACACAAGGGCATCCTTGATGTCACATATGTAGCATGCATGGGAGCATACACAAATATGCATACATGCATCTAGAGTCTTTTCATGGCTTTTTTTCTCATCCTTAAAGGTTAAAGGTATGATAGCGAAGGAAAGTTGTGCTTCTGTGCACACGTTATTTTTCTCGCCCATAATTTTTTTTTCAGTGCATTTATCATTTGTGCACAGTTTTTCCTCCTCTGCTGATATCCTGGGTAGATTGCTATTAAAGGATATGGCCACTGAGTCATCATGCAAATGTCCATATCTAACTCTGACCCATGATGTAATGATCATGCACATTAGGGAACTTCTAACCTGACTGTGCAGCTAAAACCTATTTATAACATTAACTCAAATATCCAGCTTACTCCCAGAACTCTACAACGGCACTGGTGAGGTTTGAGGTGTCTATGATGCTGTAGTTGGTGTAGCAGCGATCTGTGTTCCAGCTATTTCCACAAGTCTGCCACGGCAAATCCTGAAATTTAAGGAAAACGCACACAAACACAAACACACACACAGGTTCTTTTATTTGGAGCACTCTCCCACTGCCTATTCTCTCTAGCTGTCAAGCTGCCAAGACCACGATACTCATTCGGGACACTGAGATTTCATGGTTTTCTCAGAGCAGTGAATGTTTCATCGCCAAATGCATTTATCAATACCTTGTGTAAGACACTAATTATGTGGGAAAGGAAGTAATAAATGTCATACTCTGTTAAGGGCTGTGAGGCCTTATATAAGAGATACTGGCAAACAGCACCTGCCTCATGATTAAAAGGTTAGAAAGTAATAATACTAACAATAAAGACTGGGCTATGTCTGGAAAATATCAGGAAATAATCTAGACCCTTAAAGGTTCAGAATTAAAGCCCAGTTTTTACATTTGCTAGGAAACAGTGTGGATTTTAAATATCAAATACTCACAGCACTGAAGGAGTTGTACAAATAGTAAATAGCCCAGGCAATGATAACAATGTAATAGATATTGAGCCAAAAGGACAGAACAGCAGCAGCCAGGCCAACACCTGAAACAATGGAAAATAAAGGTGTGATGTCAAATTGTGCTGAATAAAACAAAATGAGGAACACATGTAAATCCAGTTTGAGTGTCTAAACGAAGCAGTCATTTAAAAAATGCAGTTTCAAGTCTTAACAATAATCTAATCTAATATATATCTTTACCTTTGAACATTGGAGCCAGCTTCCACACTCCAAGACCTCCAATAGAAGTGTACTGACCGAGAGCCGTCTCCAGAAAGAACAGAGGCATACCAGCAAATATGAGGGTCAAAAAGTAGGGAATCAAGAAGGCCCCTGAATGAAAGGTGAGAAGTAAAGGTGTGTAAATGACGACAAAGATACGCTAATAATTTTCAACATAATCCAATAAAATATATGGGAGGAGTGTTTTGTTTCTGCGCCCCAGATCACGTCACAGCTATTTGTCTGTGCGCAATTACGCACGGTTATAATGGAGATACAGTTTATATCTGTTATAAATAAAGAACTCCTGGGCAAACTGTCAGGTTTTAATGTCGAGATCTTTGCGCTCCTTTTGGTGTGTGGATATACTGAAAATTGCCAAGAATTCCTGATTACCTCCACCGTTTTTTCCACATAAGTAAGGAAATCTCCAGACATTTCCGAGTCCGATTGCGTATCCGACACAAGAGAGGAGAAAGTCAAATTTCCCAGCCCACGTTTCTCTTTCGGGTATCTCCTTTTTCGTCTTCTGCACTTTCACCACCAAGGTTTTGGGTTTGTCGTTTGGCGTGGTGGTGGGCGCGTCATTCACCGTCTCCGTTAAGACGTGTCCGTCCGAGGCTTTGGTCCCGTTGGTAGCCATAGTCGAGGTGTGCGTCGGACAGTCCTGACCAGTGGAGAGGAGGGGGTTTCAGCACTGGTCCAGATAGACAGCAGTTTATCCGTCCCGTACTTCCAGTTCCCAGACAACAGCCGAGAAAAAAAACGAAAACTGGGGTACAGCGAGTGATTTGGAGGAGAGGACCCTAGCAACAGTCCAGTGACCCTAAAAAAACAAAAATAATAATATAGTTATAAATTTCACAGAAAAAGTGAAATACCTAAATTAGATATTGTTACTTGCTTTGAATGCAAATATACTTATTAAAAATATTTATGTATAGAGCCTTACAACGAATGTCCTAATAATGAGGGATTAATTTTGCTATAATCGTTGTGGATGTTAACTCCTTAGGAAAGAAGATTTAAAGAGGAAATACATATTCCTAAAACAAATTATGTTAAATGACAGAAAGAATATTTCTTTGAATTCTTTATCTCCACACACACACACACACACACACATATATATATATATATATCGTGACTTTTCTTAAGGGGTGAGAAAAAAGTCTGTCCCGTGTTCCGTGAACCCCACGGGATCAAATAAAAGCTTCTCATGCAATATGAATCACTTTTAATTGCCTGAAGTGAATCCATGTTAGCAGAAATTTAGAGCCTGCTCTTGTCCTTGATTCATTATGCTCTAAATTCAATGGCCCACTTCTCACTGCTCCCTTACAAGAGAAAAGCAATTAAACACATTTAGAAATCAGACTCGATAATGAATCACCTGGAGAGGCTAATAACTCACCAGAATTTGCAATTTGAATATAGATCTACATCAAATATCCACGGGATAGGGTTCCAATTTTCAATAGTTATTTTAATTAATGCAAAACATTTTTTTAAAAATCTGGTAAGAAAAAAGTAAAAGATCTACGTCATCCGTTTGTATTTTAAATAGCATTATTGAATACAAAATAAACGACCGCTAAAATGGTGAGCAGAGAGTGCGCTCTCTGTGCCCCCATATTACCTGGTGCGTATTTGAGAGGAGCGGGGTACCAGGGTTGCATTACCGATGGAAGCTATAGTATTATTTCCCATATTTCAGCCTATTAAATAAAAATATACCACTTCTTTTCCAAGTTAATGTGACATTTTGCATCTAAGAGACATCGCGACAAGAACTGCTTGTGCATTTTTCTGCGTATTTAAATTACACAATCTACACAAAACACATTCAGATTTCACATACATGAAATGTGACTGTAGAACAGAAAGATCAAAGACGCTAAAACAAAAAATAAATAAAAAGTGTTCGTCGACCTCGCGCTCAGCTGCACATCCTTACCCAGTGCCAAATTCAGCACATCTGCACATGGCAAATTCCTTGATGGTCCTCGTGTGTAACAAATATGTCAAATGCATTTCCTTTCTCCAGTTTATGTAAAATGCACACCGTACAAGTGAATACTTACAATACAATCCGTTACTTTGCAGATTCTTTCTCCGGGGGGAATATCCCGATTTTAGAAAAAGTAACTTCCTTTCACTTGCACTGAGTCAAACCGCGGTGAAAACTTTGCATTCGGCGACAGCTAGCGAATATATGATCCGAAAGGGGGGAGGATAGTGGGCAAATGCGTCTTTGAGAGCGAGGTGCTGTCCTTAAAGGAGTGGTGCTGAAAGAGAGGAGGGGAGAGAAGACGGAGAAAAGGAGATGCCGCCGTCTGAGTTGAAGCGAGCAGGGACGTAACATGGAGCGCAGGATCCTCACTTTCGTCTACATAGCGTCAATGTCACCTCAAAGTCGACCCTCCCCAACTCCAACATTTCCACCACTGAGATGGCAGCGGGTTTGAGAGAGGAGCATCCGCTTGTCTCAAGGTTTTATATCCTTACTCCTGCAGCTTTTTTTCCTCCCGTTTTCTTTAAACATCAGCAACTTCTCTCTCTCTCTCTCTCTTTCTCTCTCCCCCTTCCCCCTCTCTCTCCCTTTGTGACTCACTCAAGGTCCAGATGATGAATAACATAGACTTAACATTTTTATGTAATCCTCTGTTTTCCCAAAGTCATCCCTTGAGTTAACTTGATTTCATCAAGTTGCCATTTAGAACACCAAAACGCATTAATAACACGCACAACTACAGGAAACAAAATGCTCAAAAAGGCCACACTCAGGGTAAAAAATAAGTGTAGTCTAATACTGCATCAAATGCAACTACTCCAAAGTAGAGGCTACAGTGGAAGATGCCAATGGCTACTTTAGCTGCTGGCAAAACATGATAAGAGGGTCCCAGCCAATAAAAGGAGTCAGGGTGTGTGAGATAAATTGAAAAATGTGCTTATAATCTTCTTAGCCCGCTGTCTTCCAAAATGAAATACCCTTGTGGAACATCTCAAACGAGCAGTCTTAATGCAGAGTTTAACTCCCACATTGAGATAAAATATTTGGCTCTCACTGGGAGATTAGACTTGCTCATGGTTTAACAGTTAAAGTTTGAGTTGTTAAAATGAGTAAGAACCAAACTGGTGTCAGATTTTAAAAAAAAAGAAAAAAAAAGAGAGAGACTCTACATCTCCCTTTGTGATGATGTGAGACTGTTATTGAGATGACTTCCCCTCCCATATTTCCACACTGATGCACTGTCTACACTGCTAGGTGACACTCTACCGTACAATTTTGATGTTCTACGGATGTTTTGACATCAAAGCAGCTTCACTTTTTTATCATGTGGTGTCATATGTAATTTAATACACTTAAAGCCCTGGATAATAAGTTCTACTTTTTTCTGCTATTATTATTCTTACTTCAGTCATATCAGTGTGCCTAATTTCTTTTTATGTCATTTTCCCACACTGCTCTACTTTTCTTTTATTACTTTCTTGATTTGCTTTTGCCTCCATGCTCATCTGCTAAGCTCTTTCTCCTCCATCTTTGGTTCTTTTTTATGTCTGTATGCCATGCTGAAGGCTGTGGAGTGTTGATATGGTACTGAAAAGCCACAGTACTGAGGGAGGGAGAAAGAAAGAAAGAATGCCCAGATGGTGAACCAATGAGGGGTGAGCTAACCTTCTAATGATATGAAACAAAATGTAGCATTTCTTACCCCAGCTGGCTGATTGGCCTGCAGGCTGTGGCACCTCTGATGTGCAAAAAGCCTCCTGTTGGCCTGCAGCTCTTACACGTGGGGGGAATTCGAATGCCACAATGATGAGAGCTGCTGGTGCCGTGCTTGTGGCCCTGGCCCCACCTGATGGTGAGCTTGTGTGCACTGGAGCTTGTAATTACAGAAGGAGGTGGTGGTAATAAAGAGCAGAGTACAGGCAGACACACGGGCAGACAGCTGGCCTCCTGTCAGTTTCGCTGCTGAGACGTTGGGGACAAAAGCAATGCTGTACAGTCGATTATATCTCATGCGGGACAGACAAAATGGCGATGCAGATGATGACTGTGATAATAATGACAGATGCATTTTTTAATTCAGGCATCTTTACAGAGGCATTCAGAAATATGCCACAGGTCAATTTCTGTATTTCTGCGATGCTTTGATGCTTGGCTTGGTGAAGCCCTTTTTTCCACAGCGTCCTTGTTGTAGTAATAACATCCCTCTATAGTTGTTATAAAAATGCCCCTGAAGCCATACATTTTTTAACTTGGTGAAAAATAGAAGTTTCTTAATCTGGAATGACTACATGCAGATTAATATAACAACTACAAGACGCACAGCCACACAAATGCCAGCTCATTGACATTAAATGCAAAGATGTTGATTTTCAGCAAGCATTAATATTACTGTGCTCAGGATTTTAGTCGTATATGTCAGCATGTTAAAAATGTAAGGCTCATGGATGTTATCAGTGATGTTAATGTTGCTGTAGCACTTATAAACTAATGTAATGCACAGATTGGAATACTGATCTGATTATTCAAGTATACTAAGGCAACATCAACACATTTTAGTTCTAACTTTAAATATCAACCTCATGATGGTGTTAGAAAAAAAGTCAAGAGTTCATCATAATTCTCTAAATTCATCCTCTGCAGAGAATCATGGTGGATCAACCTACCAACATTTATATACAGTGCAGCGGTGTGGTTAAAATTCAATCACATCCTATGGCAGAGCTTTATCTTTAGGCAAACTCAAGTGGATACAGTAAAAATAATGGTATTTATACATTATTATGCTAAACATATTTTTATCTTTGTAAATACAGCCACATGGTATTATTCCACTGACAAAATAGGTCTATAAAAGCTCTGTGCTTCTAGCATTAATTGTAAGTGCACTTTCCCAAAAAAAGTTTCAGTGCTTTTAGGAACTCAAATACCCGGCTAAGCTAACACTTAAAAAACAAACACTATTGTTTGTTGGCTTTGCACTCGAGAGCTTATGGAAAGCAAATGCAAACTGCAGTTTTCCATGTGTCTTAATCCTAAAAAGCCTCTGCTCTTTTTGGATGCTGCAGAGAGGGAGGGACCTTTGTCAGGACCAGTTATGTGTAACACACAGCAGCCCCATAGAATGGGTTTTGGCTCTTCATTGGTAAGACAGTCAGGTAGGATTCTGCTTGGCCTCTCCAGAAGAGCCTGGGTGCAATGGTTTCCGCTTGCACTGAAAAGATGGTGACAAAGTGATGTGTCTGTTGCTGGGTGATTCACAAAAGGAATCCAGGGTGCATTTCTACAAAAGGGAGGGTGGAAACACAGTGACAAAGTAAAACAAATATTGGCTTCCCTCACTGTCTCTCTCTCTCTCGCTCTCTTCTCATTGCCAGGGTGTAACATAGAAGTCGATGTGGGAGCTTATATGGAAAATACAAAACCTATTTTCTGCAGCAAAGTCAATTTAGGCTTCAGTGAGGCAACATCTGTAAGAGCAGCACAGGTGACCAGAATGCACAGGTGAAGAGTAAAAATGCTCACTTAAGCTTAATGGTTTTTTTTTTTACTAATGGTAAACTGACTTTTCTACTTTAACTGAGCACTCAATACAAAGAAAAATCCACACATAATATTCACACAGTGGTTTTTAAAAAATTTTTAAAGCACCTTTGCCAGCTGTCAAACAGAGATGGATTTGCGCAACATTTTGCTCAAGGACAAGGACTAGCATCAAACTACTGACCGTTTGATTAGTAGAAAACCTGCCTTCTAAGTTGGAGGCAGAAAGATGGATGATATTGAACTAGATAGGTGGTAATTTCATACACGTACCCATATCTCTCAAACCCTGGAAGCTATAGAAGCATTGCCTAAGTTGATTATTGTTACAGACCTTTCACGGTCCAATTGTCAGTCAAATAGGTGTTTTGCTATTGATGTGTGGAGATGGAGATGAGTGATGCCTTTTCTGTAAATGAGGCATTAAATTGTTTCAACCTGTGACATGGTTTATTACAACACTGGTGATACATGTTGAGAAAGGTAAGAAAGGTCCAGGTGATGAATATACAACATGTCATTCTGTGTGCATGAGGTAAAAGGTCAATTAAGAAAGAAACATCTGTGTTGCATGTCTGATGCAATAAGGCACGCTAAACACAGTGTATCATTATGTGCAAACATGAGAAAGATTGCTCAGCAAAGCACCAGTGAAAGGGAATGCTCTCCTTAAAGGTGTAGTTTGGTGCTAGAACTGAACTGAACTGAAAACCTTCCACAAGTAAAGCCAACACGCTGTTTGATTTCACAGAGTGGGATGTCATCTGTATGATTTTTGTCTTTTCCTTTTGCAAATTTAGTGATTTCCCATATTTAGAATTCCAAACATGCCTTAAATTTAATATATATTATATATTTTATACATATTTAACTTATATTTATAGATTTTTACATACTGGAAACAGAATGAACAGCTTCACCCACTTCCAAGATGCATGGAGCATCCCAACGTGTAAAATTGTCAGTATTTTACACATTGTCAGTGAGAGTGGGTTGGAATCAATCTATAAATGTGTTTTACGTGTGAAATGAAAATAAGCCTAACAAAGCATTATGTACGTTAAATCTGTTCACTTTCAGACCCTGAATGACTTTGGAAAACACTATGTGATGCCCACAACATGAACCTATTTTATTGTTGAATTATCAGTGATACTGTCATGGCTTTGTGTTGGAATCGACGGCCGGAGCCTCTGCTCTGAGCGTCTCTTACCGCCGCAAGTGGATTTATATTGGAGTCAGTTGAGAACCCAGATTAATAAGGACGTGGAAGGGTACCTTTTGCTTCACTGTGACATGCCTACGGGCATGACACATTGTTGGTATGTTACGCGTTGGGAATGATAATGCTCTGAAAGGGGTTGTCATGGTCCGTGGGAGTGTGGAGGTTGGAGTTCCACCTCTGGGTGGCGTCATCCTTACTAGCGGCACCTGGGCGTAATTGAGCCAGCTGAGGTTTTTAAGGCCAGCGTTCTCACACTTCGCCAGATCGTCTGCAAACTTAC
>VVHJ01053021.1:0-10784 GCA_015107715.1 Tylochromis polylepis
CCTGACCTGTCTGGTGTGTTCTTTGGACTTCATGGTGTTGTTGCTCCCAATATTCTCTTAGACAACCTCTGAGGCTGTCACAGAGCAGCTGTATTTGTACTGACATTAGATTACACACAGGTACACTCTATTTAGTCATTAGCACTCATCAGGCAATGTCTATGGGCAACTGACTGCACTCAGACCAAAGGGGGCTGAATAATTACGCACACCCCACTTTGCAGTTATTTATTTGTAAAAAATGTTTGGAATCATGTATGATTTTCATTCCACTTCTCACGTGTACACCACTTTGTATTGGTCTTTCACGTGGAATTCCAATAAAATTGATTCATGTTTGTGGCTGTAATGTGACAAAATGTGGAAAAGTTCAAGGGGGCCGAATACCTTTGCAAGCCACTGTACATTTAAAATTTTAGAGTAAATATCTATTTTTTTCAGCTTCTTCCATTTTAATATTTCAGTAATAACTCAAGAAATGCTTGAATCTTTTTTTTTTTTTTTTTTTGTCCAGCCTGTTTCAACAGCGGTTCATCTTCTTAATTTCAAACTTTGGGGATGCTAAGAACTCGAGTAAGTGTGAGGTCATTCAAAATGAAAGTGGTCTCATTTTTTGGATCTTCTCCCTGTTGAAAAGCTGCCAATTTGTAGAGGGATGTCACAAAATGATGATGACACCACAGTGCAGGTAAAATTGTAGCCTCACACCCTTAATCTGTGACCTCACAGATGAAGGAATACTCCTCTGGGATGATGATGTAACCATTTCAAACAACATCGTTTCTAAATAAATCTCCACGGACTGTAATATCTACCTTCAGATGCTAGCATCACTAGTACAGTATGTACAGCTGCAGTGCACCTATACAGCAATATTCACATATGCACTAGTTTTAATTTGACAGCAGGGAGAGAAAGTTTATGACTATAAGTATGGCAACATACATCCTGGAAACAAGTACTGTATGACACGAGTGACATTTGTCACATCAGTATAGCATACTTTGTATCACAGTGATCCATGCTACTAATGCCGATAGCATGGGTATTTAAAATAGTTTCTCAGCAAAGCTCAGCAGCATCACTGTCAGGTCAGCTATGCTGCACTGATTAAAATATCTCATACGTGTGGAAATATTTGACTTTAAATCTACCCACAAACTGGAATAGTTCGGCTTTGCTTTAGTTTAGAATTTATCGAGTATGAGATCCTTCCTTTGTAGCAGCCTCCCCTACTCTAATGTAAATCGAGCTTAACCATTACGCCTTCAGAGTCAACCTATTTAATCACAGGGGGAAAAGAAGATGTTGGTGACACACTACAAGCTGGAGAGCACACAGGTCAAAGTCAACCAAAAACAAACAAGCTGGCCAAATATAGGCAAATTCCAAATCTTAAAGCACTGTCTACTGTTAGTAAATCCCTGGTGTTTCTTGTATTCATTCTTGTAGCCTCCTACAGTGTACAGGCACCTTACATTAAAACATTTCATGCATCCATGGTCACATAAATGCAGGTTGCTACCCGAGGGCTCTTAAACACATAAGCCAACTTCTTCAATGCGAATACATGTAAGTGGTATCTTGGCAACTGGGAACATGGACACAATAATATAATGGTTTAAGGGTATGGTTTGTGGAGCCTGATATTTTTCAAGTGTCAGAGTATTTCTCTAAGGCACCTTAAATTGATTCAACCAAGAAAAAAAAGAGCACATTCACACATGTGCAATATGCAAAGGTACAGCTCATATTGCAATCTGCTAGTTGCTAACAGGCTACTATATTTGGAGCTGTTACGAGGCAAAAGGCAATCAATTTTTTTAATCTGTTCAATAATCTCACTAGGTTTTAAATTCATGAATGTGACTTAAAGATGTCAGTCTTAAGTTATATGTTACAGAACTAAAGGTTAAAGCAAAACAGGTTCGAGCAAACCATGCATACAAACATGTATGAATAGTTGCCTCTGTGGTGTAAAGCAGAAAACGCTCGACAAACTTTTGGTCTATATTTTTTCATGTTGTTTTTCTTTCATTTTTTTATTTTATTTCAAGATTAAAAGTGTAGTACGGAATCTTTATTTAGCATTGTAAGCATGTCTCAGTAATGTTCCACAAATAAACTGCTTGTAGAAGCAGCACAACAAAATTTAACAACTGAACAATCTTTGTAACTGCTCATTATAAACACACATCTTCATGACTGACAGGAATAGGCTGTCATAGGAAAGTTATCTTTTTTAGTTGATCTACAATTTTTCAGCTGCACAAACTGTTCTCGGTGTTTCTGACTTCAACACAACTTCGAATGCCCAGAAGAAACTGTGGAGCATTGCTTAGAATACCTAATAAGTCGACAGGGACAGGGTCTGGTGCTCGTTGCACAGTACTTAACCCGCAGATCTGCAGTTGGTTCTTGATAGTGTGAAACACCACTCCAAAATGAGACTTCAGATGAAAGAGACACCTGCTGCCTTCATTTGGCTGTAAAGAGAGTCAGCTGGATAAAAATTCATAACTAGAAAAAAATGTATACCTTGTTTTTTCCACAAAAAGAGAGAATGAATGAGTCAGTGTGATTTCATACAAGGTTATAATCACTAAATAAACCAATAAGCGCACTAAACATTTGACCAAGCTTAAACAAGTGGGCTGCAGATTATGTGAGACGTACAAATTTTTGGCACTAAAATGGCAGTGGACTTCACTGGACTGGCATTGGCGGATCCTTTGCCGTGCCTCTGCTCCCACTGGGGCACACAGTGAGTCTCAAAATGTTAAACCAGTGTTGCTGATGAAATCAACATAGCCTCAGAAAAAATTTCATTTAACCAGTGCAACACTGTGTTATGCAGCATCTGCCACAAAGACGTCTACAGATGTTGGATTTTCATTTTGCATTTGAATTTACTGAACTGTGTTCAGAATCAACAGCTGATTCTCAGTCACTACACACGTGTATACTGAAGCAATGGAGCATTTTGTCAGCATCAGTGTCAGTTAGTTTTAAGTTTAACAAAAATTGTAATGAAGGGTTTCTTATAACATACCAAGACACACAGAATAAAGAAACAGATCATGGACACATGGCCTGGCATTATGTATCATTTGTAAGAGATGGATAGGTTTTGTCTTTCAATGTTAAAAAAAAGAGAAAGAAACAGAAAAACAGAACGATTACTGTTTGCTAAAGGAGGGGGAATAACAATGAGAGAGAACGCAAAAAACAGCTATTATCTGCTTTAAAAAAGAGAAGGGAGCGCAGATGAGGCAAACAAAAAAAAGATGCCGATACATCTGGCTGAGAGAAAAGTGGAACAGAAGTAAAAGGCTGTTAAAGCTACTGTAAATTTGGACCTAGTCAAAACAGGCCAAAGCTTAGACTTGTAATTTTCATTCACTTCCCTGTTAGGCCTGGATATGGATGAACCCAACTATATGTAACAGTTAATCCTATACTTTATGAAGGCCACATAATGAATAAAAACTTGCTCAGAAAAAAGCAAAAAACAGGTTAATCTTTAAAAGAAGCATTGCTCTCTCAGTTTCATGTGCGTTACTTAGGTAGCCATATTTGAATCTTTAGCAGGAATCCTGTTTTAAAATGTGAATACCCCTGGTGAGATAATCATCTGTAATGGTAATGCTAGGCATATTGCCCATTATTAAACCTGGATAAGATGGAAATAATGCACTGAAAAAACAGACCATTGTAATTAAGGAAGCCATTTATCAATTTACACAAACACACAACACCTCCTATTAACAAGGCAACCTTGTGTACCAGCAATACTGTTATGGATTATTGCTTTCTTTATTTATTGCTTGCCGGATGACAGACCTGTGAGTTTATCATATTAAAGTATTATTATTTTTTAAATATGACGAAGGTATTTTATCCTTTGTGTTTGTCTGTAAATATTGACTTTAATCTGACTTTAAACAGCCAATACCAAATATTCTTAAGCATATTCTTCCATAGGCTTTTCACACACTCTCATAGATGCGTAGTAGCGTTTAATCTGAAAATCCAAATGCTGTTCAGCTGTGGTTCTTCCCTCGTGTAAGTCAAGCTTAATAACTGTTATTGGATCTGAGTGACCATGCATTTTCTCTCT
The DNA here is from genome assembly GCA_015107715.1 of Tylochromis polylepis. Lineage (NCBI taxonomy): Eukaryota > Metazoa > Chordata > Actinopteri > Cichliformes > Cichlidae > Tylochromis > Tylochromis polylepis. The sequence goes on from VVHJ01053021.1 coordinate 4,121, forward strand.
TACACACTGGCGTGCATGTATGCAGCAGCACACCCGCATACACACACCCACACACAGATAACCTGAAGCAATCTACAGGACCATTTATCACAGGCTGACAGAAGACAGTAATGACTGAGTGATGGAAACAGATGAGGAAATGGAATGATGTAAAAAACGATTTTAAAAAATAAAAATAAAACAGACACAGCGTTCCCGGGGGATGGTCCAGGACTGCTATTAAGACTTCTAACAATTCTCACACCCAGGTCCTCTTTTCTCATGAGACAATGGGGGAGGGTTGGAGGGAGGTGCAGGATGACAAAAGAAGATGAAAGGAAGCAAATACAGTAAAAATGAATCATGTCTGCAAAAGAAAGAACAGAGAGAAAAAGTGGGAAATGAAAGCAAGGGAAACTGAGGACAACTTGGATGATGATTAGGAGGGAGAAGGAGGAGGCTGCGTGGTAAGAACAAAGAGAAGAAAAAAGAGAGTGAAAACAAAAACACAGGGACAAGGGGGATAATAGGTAAAACTGTGTGCATGTCATAAGGGACCAAAAACATAGAGAAGTGAAAAATAAACAAGGCAAAGAGAAGACTGACACATAGATACTGAGGAGAGAGCAGACTCAGAAGCCCTTGTAATTAAGGGGAATACTCAAGAGATATAGAGACTGTTGGTATATCTGTGAGCGCCCCTCTTGACTGACAGCTCTCTGTACATGAGTGAATCATGCGTTTGTCCAACTGCTACGCTGATTGGTCTTCATTAGAATTCAACATCTGACTCGTTCTGGCTCTCAAGACAAAAAGCAGCAAGGTGGGACAGAGGGAGGCAAGAAGAGACAGAAAAATGTGAGCAACCCAAAAGATTATTAACTCTATATAAAAGATGTTAAGCTGTAGGCTAGCAAAGCTAGCATTAAAAATCAATAGCAAACACAGCATACGCATAATTACAGCACCATTATTAACTATAAGAAACAAGGGAGTCCAAGAAGGAGTCAGACTAAAGCTGGAAACAAAGTAACTTATACTAATATATTAATATTTCAATAGGAAAAGAAATACCAGTTGTCCAATATATCCACTATCCCTCCTCTGCATATGCCCAAACAATCTTAGCCTTGCCTCTCTAACTACAAAGAATATTAAATATGGAACTGCCATGAAGGAGGAAAAGAGGAAGACCACAGCTAAGATTCATGGATGTAGGGAAGGAGGACATGCATGGGGTTTGGTGTGACAGAGGAGGAAGCTAGGGATAGGGTGAGAGCAGAAGATTAACTGTGGAGACGACGAAGACGCTTCCTTAGTATAAAAGAAAGATGCAAAAAAGCACAGAATGGTGACCCATATTCTTTTAGTTATTCAGTGCGGTAATCTTTCTTTGAAAACAGCTTTTCAACTTAATCTAATATGTCAATATAACAGCTGCACAGCAACAAACTGGAGCTTCAGACTGGGAAAAAAAACAAAACAAAACAAACAAACAAAAAAAACCTACTCTGCTGCAGTTACACAAACATTTGTGCCAACCATACAAAGAACCAATTTTAAATTATGTTTAAAAACTACACATCAACAGTTCTCATTATTTTTATATTCATCAGATGTCCTCAAAATAGCACTCGCCATTCACCAGGACCTGTATGCATCCAATTTATGGTTATCTAAAGACCTGAGAACTCAACAAATAAAATCCACATATATGTCAGTCTGTCATTGATTGTTCCTTTTTTGGGAATTTCTGGCATCAAGTCTGTTCCAATAAATAAATGAAAGAATAAACAAATAAATAACGGTAAAAAAAAAACTGTAGCACCTTATTCTTCACAAACTACTTGATAAAAAATACCCGAGGCCCTGCCTCGAAACCATTTAAATGTTCGGTTTAAATTTTTTATATGTTATGAAAGGACTTCCTCGACACACAGTTTAACAGCAGTGCCCATTAGGGCATGCAACAACAGCCTTAACTCTGTCATTGCTGCAGTGACATAAATCTCACTGGTTAGACGATGAACATGACTTTCCACTCTGTGTTACACAAGTCTCTTAACACAGACTGCCTTGCATGAAAAGGTTGCCTTCCAGCATATGTCTCTATTCCCCTTCTGTTCCTTTCCATTTAGTTAGGCTTGCGATATGTGTATTCAGCTTCGAATATGAATCGAAGGCATCACAAAAAGATGAGTCACAAATGCCCTTGTATAACTCAACTAGATGTTCAGTCAGTGATTTTTCTGCATTTGTATGGACAGAGCACTAACAAGCATCCTTGTGCTTTCCATGTTTGGAATACTTAATAAGTAGGATCTAAAAAAAAAAATAGATGGTGCTAGATGGATAAAGATTCAGGAAATACATGTCAAGTCAAGAAGAACTGGATAAGGAAGGTTTAGGAACACATTATGTATGTGCTTTTTAAGTTCTGGCAAGTACAACTCTATTTCCACGGAAGTTAAGTTGCTGTGCAAAATGTAAATAAATATGAACGAAAAAAAAAATTAAGTAAAATAAGTTTTATAACATTTATTGTCCTGTCTCACTATTATTCTGGCTGGATTGAGGGGGCGTTTTCACCTCTCCTCTTCTCTGAGCATTGCAAGCTGGCACATTGCTTTCCGGAGATCAAAGAATTACCACACAGCAGCCTTTGTTCTCTCTTACTTGTAAAAAAAAAGAAAACGCATTTCACTGTCTGTATCAGACAGTGTCATTGATCCCCATACAAGAAGTACAGGAGAGAGATCTCTTTGATACTGTGGGTACGGCATTCATGGTAAGGTGACTAACAAGGCTTATTCTCAAGATGAAAAAAGAAAATCAGCACAGTGCTCTGTAATTATTAAAGAAATTCTTCTCACATAGTATGCTGGTGGTAATCTCATAGATATTCTGTATGGTACTTTGAGATGATGAAACTTGTTGGCTATTGGTTTATTGATTTTCTGTACGTACTGTTAATTAGTAGAGATCAATAACGGTCACTGTAAGTGCCGATTAAAATGGACAAAAGGGCATAATTCAATTGCGTGACAAGATAGTCAAAAGATTAAATCTGATTCTGTTGCAACTGTTCATATTCTTTATGCATTGCACTGACAAAACAGTCAATGGAAACACAGATTAGTCTAGGAGGAGGAAGGAAACGATCTGAAAAAAATCAGCTTTTTATATTCATATATTTTCCGCGACTCTTGGGGCACTTGTTTGTTTCTTTCCTGTGGTGACGTGCATTCCATTTTACAGTCTGAATTGTTGTGTTGTGCTATTTGCTGGGCTGAGCTGCTCTAAGTCTTTTTTTCTTCCTTTTTTAAAAAATTTTTTTTAACCAGTTTTAGAAGTCTGGGGGTTGAAAGGCACAGAGGCAGTGTCTGGAAATTGGAAGTCATGCTTCTTAATCCTCTTGCATTTGAATACACAGGAGCGGATCTAAAGTCGACCACATTCACGCATGTGCAGCTACCTAACAAAGACATTCACAAAGAGAAGTGCGTACAAATTCATAATATAAAAGAACCTGGGAACCTTGTACCTACGTACACATATCCAGAACACAAAGTGTGATTATAGTGTAAACACTGGCCATTTGGGGTCTGGATGCAGCCAACAACAAAATTATTCATACATCAAAACATACTTAATATTAATTTGATGAATGGGGAAGGGGGGGGTAGAAAATGAAGTTAGCTGGTGAGACAGCAGAGAAGTGGTAGGAAAAGAGGAAGGAAGGATGGATGGCAGTGAAAGATTTCTGTTTGTCTCCACGTTGGGCAAGTGCTGAGTATTCGTATATGTGTGCATGAGGGTGAGAATGCATGCTTGTGTCAGTGTGTGCCTGTTTGTCTCTGTCTATGTGTCAGGTCTGGTCTTAGACTCCACCTCTCTGGGAACATCTCAGGCCCCCCCAGGTGTGGGGGCCTATCTCCGCCCACCACACTCCCTGCCGGTGGCTGATGCCCTCAGTAGTAGTTCTCGGTGTCCGGGGCTGGGCGCTCAGGTATGTACCGGCTTGCTCCCGGTGGCTGTTTGGCGGGGCCTGGCGCCCGTGGCTCGGTTGGGCCCCTTCCGGGGGTTGGGGGGGGCCCTCGGACCTCTGTAATGGTTGCTCCACTAAGCGCAAGCTTTCTTACACAAGGAAGCGAAATTATATTTTTAATGCTAAAATGTAATTATTGTTGTTAACCAAGAATTTTCAGATTTATAAATAGTAAATCACATTTTATCTTTTTTTTTTTATTAAGCTGCCAAATTACAGTTACTTTATTTCAAATTAGAGAAATATTAGCTTTAGTGGTTCAATGTTATGTTTCATTGCTGTGTTTTAAATTCTGTCCCTCCATCAGTCATATGCCATTCATTCATCCATCCAGTCATTCTCCCAATTATTCTTATCAGGGTCACGGGCTGGAGCCTATCCCAGTAATATTTAATATGTTATCTCTATTTTACCATTTGAAACTCTATACTGATGCTGCAAAGGAAAGCGACACACACATTTTTATTTATTTTAAAAAGCATATTAAAATATTCCAGTTAGTGATTACAGAAAGTAATATTTTTTCTTTATTGACACAATAAGTTGTTGTAAGAATGTGTCTCATTGAACTGACTCTAGTGAAATACGTGTGACCTTTGCGTTTGGTGCCCAACAAAAAGTAGAAAATCAGCTATTTTATTAATTCACTTTTGATTCAGCATGTCAAAGTCCTTGAGAAACAGTAGAAATTTTCTCCAACTTGCGAAAGTTGATAATCAGAGCTTAGGCTTCGTTTGGTTCCTTTTACAAAATGCTCTGATGACATGTAGACATCTTTTCCTCTTTAAATCCCTTCACTTCGCTGAGTGCTTGCTCACAGGGGCTCATTTGACAGTTAAGGTTTTCTCTGTATTATTACCTTACAATATAAACACCTTGAGGCAACTGTTCTTGTGATTTGGCACTATATAAATAAAATAAAACAGAATTATGGGAGACTTCAGAATGAATTATCACTGGCAACAATTTGAAAAATAATTGCATACTAGAAACAAACCAATTCAAGATACACGTCGATCCATACAGAAGGCAGTTATTCTTGTAGGACTGACACCATGCTGCTCAGTTCAGACTGTGGTTCGGGGAAATGTTTCTTATCTGTCATTTTGGGTCAACCAAAAAGTCCTGACCAAATCAGTTTTCTGTTAAAGTAAGTTGATTGATTAATTCAGTTCCAGTTAATCTCCTGAAGGTTCCTGAAATTGATAGTGAACTTTTATCGCTTATAATGGAGTTGACACTGCAATGATCTGGTGCTGCCCAGGCGGGCAGAGAGAATGGAAACTTCTTAAGAGGATTCTAGAGCTAAGAGGATTCATTCTTAGATTTAGTTCACATGATGCAGTATTCACCAGACGTGAATCTTATTGCATTCGTCAGTAACAGTGCAACAACAACAAAAAAAATCAGGTACTTTATGAATTCAGTGCGCTGAGTTCACACAGTGACTCTAAAGAATGGCACACTGTATATTTACAAGATTACAGTCTCATACGGGGATATGATTACCGTGAAGATGTGCAGGCCAACACACTGAGTCATGTTCCATGAGACAAACTGGCAAAGAATCATCTGACAGCAGTTATTCAACACCTGAAGCTGCTCAGACAGAGATTTATGAGAACAAATGCCTACAAATCTGAACAAACAAACAAAAAAACATAAATGTATCCCAATAGAACGTGCTGTGCAGCCTATTTATCTATTAAACTGTAGCAACTGTGTACTTTATATTTCTCAGTGTTGCCATAGGACAGTCTTTAAGAAAAAAATGATGAAAGGTATTAAAGTTCCTTCGTGTTGATGCAGCAGCTTGAGATGTTTCTGTGAGGGAAAGAAGCAGATTTCAGGAGCTTGTGTTGACCAACACTGATTAAAGTACAACTGTCTACCTAAAATATAAAAGATGTACACAGAGCAACTGTCATGGTCCCTGAGTTTGGGGCCCTTGGATTTTCTGTTTTTCTGTTAGCTCATCATTTCTTTTTGGGTTTTGAGAAGTGATTAAGATTCATGTTCTGTATTATTTATAGTTTTCTTTGTGATGTTATTTTGTATTTCTTTGTGCTTATGAGTTTTGTTATTTCTGATGCTTGCTGCCGCCTTCTTTTCCTTTTGCCTCTAGTTCTTCGTATAGTTTTAGATGACTTTATTGATCTATCTATCAGTCAATCAAAGACACGCACTAAGATATGGTTAATGTTGTAGAATGGAGGATGAACTTTTCCTAAACCATACCATGTTGGTACCAAGCCTTACTAAACTGTGACGGAAACCTGAAGAGAGGACCCAAAGGCACCTCTGCTAAAGTCCCAACACAGGAAACCACAGCACGTGTTTAGATGTTCTCTATCCATGTCCTCAGGAAACCAACTGAAACCATAAGGGAGCGCTACACGATATCTGGCAAGTGTTTAAATGCTGTGTAAGAACTGTCTAAATATATAACTTAGAGCTATGCTATGAACAAGATGCCTTTGTGTAATCAGCTTTTCACACTGTTGAAAAATGAATGGTGTGTGTGTGTGTGTGTGTGTGTGTGTGTGTGTGTGTGTGTGTGTGTGTGTGTGTGTGTGTGTGTGTGTGTGTGTGTGTGTTTGTGCATTATGTTTTGTGTGTGTGTGTGTGAGATTGTGG
>VVHJ01053027.1:0-10666 GCA_015107715.1 Tylochromis polylepis
AGCGGGGAAAGGGTGGGGGGGGGGGGGATGCAGCAATAAGCTACACTCAGTCCTGCTCAATGTTACAGTTAAAAGTAGATGCCACAATAAAGCAATGAAAATGTAAAACAGGGATAATAAAGGCACTTATAGTTTATCATTATTGATTCAACATTAACCATCCAGCCATTCTCTACCGCTTATCCTTTTCAGGGTCGCGGGGGGGCTGGAGCCTATCTCAGCTGTCTTAGGGCGAGAGGCAGGGTACACCCTGGACAGGTCGCCAGTCTGTCGCAGGGCTAACACATACAGACAGACAACCGCTTGCACTCACATTCACACCGGCACTCACACCTATGGGCAATTTAGTGTTTCCAATTAACCCATCCCCACTGACTGCATGTCTTTGGACTGTGGGAGGAAGCCGGAGTACCCGGAGTGAACCCACGCAAACACGGGGAGAACATGCAAACTCCACACAGAAAGACCCCGGCCTGATGGTGGAATTGAACTTGCTGTGAGGAAATCACCTAATCACCGTGCCACCGTGCTGCCCAGTAAATAAATAAAAAGAATAAATAGAAAGAAAGAAATTAACAATGGGCTTTCCATGGATTTAGTACAACATGTTTACCTAAAAAAACAGAAAAAACAAGAACCCGTTCTTCCCCGTTACATCTGCCAAAATTGATGTGATTCAGTGCTATACGCATTGTGTTTCAGTTCAGTTTGGCCCTTCAAATAATTTAGACAGCATGGTCCTCTGAGAAAAACTACTGCACAGCCCTGGTCGGCATAGAAGAATCATCACCTCATCGCAGAAGTAAATTGCTGTGAACAGATGAAGTCAAAATTGAGCTCTCTGGCCACAATCACCAGAGGTATATTTGGAGGAGAAAAGTAGCAGCAACACCTTGTCAACTATTGGGGTTATGTTGCTGCCAGTGGCACAGGAAACACGACAGAAGACATGTAAAATACCGGATGAAAAGGCATGCGGTCAGGCAAGAAACTGAAACTGAAAAGAGCTTTTACAAGAGGTCAGCGATCCTTAAAAGCATGCCTTAAAATCCACCATGAACTGCTTTTAAAAAGGTAAAGCTTTTTAAAAGGCCCTCACAGTCCCCTGGCTTGATCTTAAATAAGCCATGTGCGCTACACTGCCTTAAAAATAGCAGAACTTGAAAGTGAACTGCAAATAAGAGTTCGTGAAAATTACTAAATCAATAACAGAAAGACTAGACACAAAGCTGCACAGAAAAAGAATTTGTAAAATGTGATATCTTGGTGTGTGCGTTTCTTTTCTGAAGAAATCATAAAAGAATTTTGCTACTGTTTGTTGTGTAATCATTTTATTTGGAAGATGTTTTTCTGCTAGTATAAATTAGAGTAAATCTTCACTGTAGGAACAAACAATAAAGATACAGCATCTTAGTTTGGATGGTTCTTTTTAAGAAGGAAAGATAAAGTTTGTCTCTGCTTAGGGAAGCAGCTACTTAACCAAGCTCTTTTAGTACAGTCAGCGATTGTGTGGTGCTTGAGCTCCACATGTCTTTTTAATCTCTTTGTTAGGTGAGGATGAAACTCAGATCACTTCTGCCCCGCTCATTATTTCAAACAGTTGCTTTAAGGTCTTTTTAGGTTCAGATAATGTGTTTTCTGTAAAGCATACTCGAATAAGCTTGTCACATTGTTAGCAAGGAATTAACTTGTTTTTCACAGAGAGTGTAAACGGTCAAACCTCTTAGTAAACAGAGGAACATTTTTACATTTCCTCTAATATGTAAAGCTTTTAAAGAAAGTTAAGCTATGTGAAAGTTGAGTTTTAATCAAAAAGACTTACTTCTGTTCAGCCTCTATCCTAAGATCCTCAGCTTTCCATAATCATCTGTCTTGAGGCTCCAGTATATGGCATGCATTTGTTTTATTCCGCTAGCGTATGACATCATTAATTGACTTAGGATACTGAATAGAATGGCTGAAAAATTGAACCCCAGTCGAAGACATTTGTTTTGAATTGATGATGAGAGCCTAGCCTGCTGTTTAAACAGCCTTGCAGGCTTTGGGCAGGTGGAGGAAGAAAGCTCTTATCCGTCTTCATCGTAATATCAAGGTCACGGATGGGTAGCTGAGCTAATCTCCTTCTTCTCATATCTCTTACGGAGCGAAAGAGCTGGCAGGCCTGCCGTCTATTAAGCCCTCTCCAGCCCAAGACAGAATACGATGTTCCACACAGGGAAATATGATAAACTACACTGAAACGAAATTCAAGAATGCGGAGGTCCCAGCATTCGTAAGTGATATACTGTACACATCTACACCCAGACAGCTGCTAAATCAAATAGGAGATAATCTATGCATATTCAAATTCTGTGCCAAACTATATAATCTTCGGCATCTGCTTCATTATGCATGGAAGACACCATTTTGAGCGTATATTTCCACCCAAACATCATAGCTGTGTAAGTGTACATGACTGTTAAATATTGTGCCAGCTATATTCGGGGGCTTGATCAAAGCACAAAGCTTGTATGTATGAGCCTAATAATGATAGACTTGTGTTGACAGATGAGATGGGCTAAAGGCTCTGAAGTACTGTATTTGAAAGAGAGTTGGCTCCTCCTCTCCCACAAATAGATTTGCCCTGCACAATGTTTTATCCCCATTGTTCATTAGACTTCAGAAGGAATAATTAACAAGGCTTTAAAACACAGCTTTTATGGATCACCTGCTGTCCCCCCAATATCATTTTTGTGATTGCGCAGCAGAATACAGCAAGAGGCATTGATGCTAGCGTCTGGCACCCAAATGCCTTGCAGGATCAGTAACTCTCCAATTAAAGCAATATCTCTCAGTCTTGTGCCTGGCACCAGAGCACTGAACTCGCCACGGGATTCGCCCATAGACAACCACCAAACTTTCTGATTACAAGACCGTGGCCTCAAGATAAGAATGAACTGGCTAAATGCAGTAATGCAACATGCAGATACATGGTGTTTTATGAAGCTGAACTGTATTGTATAATGGTACAGCAAGAACATAGCAGACTAATGGGAGGCAAGGACATTGTTCATTTAAAAGTAAGAAAAGGGAAACCAGAATATTCTTTCATTTTAAAGTTTGAGATTAGGCTAAGAATATTACCCCTTATCACAGAGTGAAGCTGCAGGGAGCATTGTCTCCTTTCAGCAGCACCCGGTTTTACATGAATCACCGTGCCTTCTCAAAATGCACAAATATATTTGTCATGTCTGGGGCCGCCAAATCATCAGGTAAATATTATCATCCAACAAGCAAACAAACAGTCTTTTGTGTGGTAGATAAAGGTGAGGCGTACGGTGAGGTTAATGGGACCGGCCTATTAGCATTGTCACTCAGTCTGCCAGGTCTGACAGTGTAGCTCAGTCTGAGGGCCTCTCCTCCCCACGTCCACCTGCTTATCACCCAGATAAATTAACTCCGGCAGACTGGAGAGGCAGGTGGAGCGAAGGGGTGGGGGTACAGATCCTCACCTATCACAAGACAGGAACACCAGGCACAGATCAGTGCTCTGTTGACTCTAGTTAATAGCGTGGGGTCCACGGTGTGTGTCAGATTTTTAGGGGTCCATGAGATTGACGTGTGGGGCAGCAGAGTAAACACTTGATAATTAAACACAACCGCATGTTTGTCAGAGGTGATGACAATGCCCACCGACACCCCTCGTCCTCACTCAGTCCTCCCAACTTTGTATGAAGCAACAGTTCACTCAGCAGGAGTTCCTCAGACCTTAATGATAAAATGATAAATATGCCATTTGTCATTGTCTTCCAAAGGATGCACATGAAATGTTTATCTGATGCTTATCATTGCTCAGTGTTTCACAACTCCCTTTCCTATGGTTAAGATTTGGTTAGATTTTAGCAGATGCAGTTGTTTGGTTATGGTTAAAAAGTAATAATGGACACAATTTAAAAAAAAAACAGTCAAGGTTTTTGTCTGTTGTTATAAATATATAAAAACTCCAGTAGTTGAATAGAGACCAACTTTATCATCACACCACACCTGTGGCCTTCATCAGGTTGATCTGACAATAACGCTGTTCTTCAGGCCTTAGATGTTGCTGGAATTTTAATCTCTCGTAACCTTCTCTGTGCAGCTTAGAAGTACATGAACTTGTGCCTGAAATCCCCACTCTTTCTGGCTTTTTAAGAATGACAGACTATAGGCTCCTTTGCATCTGAGAGACAACAGTAATCATTTTTCACAGCACCCAGAGGTTACCAGTCAGGAAAACCTACACATGGCCTTTTTTTAAATTAAGTTAGACATTGTGTATGAAATGTGCTAGTTGATTTGAGATGCTAGTTTTCTTGCTAAGAATTAAAAGAGGGAATTGATACCAATACAAAGTCTGTACTGTTGATATGAAGTTGTTAGCAGCACCTTTTACATACTTAAAAAGTCAGGAGGCATAGATGTTTTCATGGAAAAACAAACGACAGGAGATTACAAATGTGGATTTGTGTTGCAGTAAATGACCGCTGCTCGTTTCTTGAGAATTTTCACACCCCACAGGGCAGGATGGAGACATGTTTTTTTGTGGAGTCTTTACTGGAAACATGGATTGTTAATTCAAGACTTCAGAGAGACTTTAAGAAGAAACTGTGTCAATTGGAAAGCATACAGTTGGCTTTATTGGGCCTGGTTTGCCTTGTGGGTGCTCTCTGTTTAATTGAACACTCATTAGAGAGTACACTGTTATACCCTCACAGTTTATAGTGACATTCCCCCCAAATGTAACATAATTAGGTTTAGGAAAATGGTGGGCTGAATGGATCGAGATCTGTGCTATAACTGTATCCAGTTTATTCACTCACTGGCTGGTCATAAAAGAAATAATTTTGGGTAAAGTGTGTGACACTGGCTGGCACCCAGAGCATATGACTGGAACAGGAAGATTACAGGCACGGCTAAAAAGGATCAGTAATTGAATTCCAGAGATCCTGACGCACATTACACCAGACCAAGAGACAAGAGAAAGCTTTTTTGCTCGATGAGGGAAACTGGAGGGTAGAGAGAGGTGAGTCCTCTCAATACACAGCCCCTCCCCCTGTTAGTGCCACTCAGCAATGCTGGAGCCATTGCTGTGTTAACAGTTTCTGTTCTCACGGGACAGGAGAGCCCTAACTGTCGCCCACCTCCAGTTGGCTGAGAATGGTGAAAACCACTCCACTGTGTCTACTTTATATTGGTGGTTAGACGACACAGCTCTGCCAAGGATTGTCTTTTCTGCTGCTGAACTTTTAATACAACCAAACTATCCATGAAAGATCCAAAGGCCTTTATTAAACTGCTTGCAAATCGGCGAGAAGGAAAATCCATCACAGTGTCCAAGGGTAACAAATTGTTAAGTAAAAGCTGGAAAATATTAGAATATCAGTATATGCATCAACATCAGAGCGCTTTGCTGCACAGAAAATTGCAAGCTTGTTATTGAGTGTTGAAATAGTTTGAAACGTAAGACATGTTGCTGTATAGCAAGAAAACATTTCTACCGAGCCCTGCATTGCAACACATTTCCAACAAAAGCCAGACAGTTCATTTCTTGCTTTTTGTTGGTTTTCTTTGTGGTCAAATGATGTTGAAAATTGTAGGATAGATAGCATGTGACTAAACAGGGCAGTTTAAATATTTTGCATGTATAGACACAATGCATTTATCAATTATGTCACTCAGAGATTTTTGATTTGTTGAAAGAACAGTACATGCTTTAGTACAATAGCAACAACAATAAAAAAAAAATTTAAAAAATTAAAGATTTTAATTGTCTTACTGATTGAAATCAAATTGAAGAACTGTTACATTAACTAGCTTATTGGATAGTTTTCCATCACATCTGTATTTATTTTTTCTGTTGTGTTTACACCACCAAAATAACAGCATAATGATTTAGTTAAAATTGAACAGCGGTATGCATAAATAAGACTCCCGTAGACATCAAACATGCTTCAAGTCACACTCGTGACAAATCCTCCAAATGTAGGTATCACGGGAAAGAAATTTCACAGGTGTCTAACATCTATCTGAATAAAAGAAGGCACAAACCCTTCTGCAATTTTGAGTTCTTGTGTAGTAATTGGAGCAAAGTTGGGGGGGGAGTCGGGAGGAGAGGTTTAAAATAGGTATAACAATTGTGGAAAAAAGAGGAGATTGAATCTGTTAATAGAGGCTGTTGCTGAATCTCACTTGGTACCCTGGGTCTCATTAGGCCTCAACTGATGCTGCCGCAGCCCTGTTAATTGGCCGAAGCCAAAGAAATCACGTAAAAAGCAAACTGTGCTGCTTTTTCCTTTGATAGACCAAGACAAAAAAAAAAACTAATACCAGTGCAGAGAAATGGAAACAGATAAACAGGCAGAAAATGTGATAATTTGGTGGTAAATGGTGCTATCAAACCACTGACCTAGTAATTTACAAGCTCAAAACATCCCAGCCACCTTCCGTCTTGCAGCATAACTAAAGATGACTGGTGCTGAGGAAAAAAGTTCCTCTGCCCTCCTTCTAAAGTTTTCTAAGAGTGAGGAAGCTCATAGTGTGGATATTGAGGTGGGTGAGTGTGGTGCAGGTTGTGGGGTGCTTGAACTCTCTGTGGTGCAGGCAGTAACAGTCTTTACATTCAAGAGGGAGAAGATCAAAGAGCGCAAGTTTAAAGGGAGGAGGGGCAGTTTTAGAGTCTCTCCTCTGTTTGGGAGGCATCCAGGTATCTGTGGTGTGTATTGATGTGGAGCACCTTCGCGAGACACACTTTCCCATCCTTATTTCCTCTTGTCCTGTTGAAGTTAAACTGGCTGTGCTTCAAAAACACTGCTTTATCAAACACACCACTTAAATTGTCTCTCCCTTTTTTCTGTGCAGCCTCTCTTTTCTTCTGATAAATATTATGTGTCTTTCTGGCTGAAGCACTGCAGAGGAGCCTTCAGAGAGTGACTGGTTAAAAGTAATCCCAGAGAGAGGTTGAAAAAAGAAAAGATGCTGGTTAGCATTTCTTCAGAGATGCGGCACAGAATCATGAGCAGAAGTCAGATGCTATTTCAGCATGCATTGTGTGCTTTTCCCACAGTGTTTCTTTGTCTGACCCACAGGGTCTAATAAGAGATGAAGTTCTTTCAAGCTGCTCTACAAATGACTTTGCTTTGCAGTTCCACCTGTGTCCTCCTCTGGCCTGCAAAATAATCAAATCAAGAAGTGGGTTGTCATTCAGATCAACAGAATGTGTGAAGCATAGAAAGGCCTGTCTGTGAAAAGGGAAAGAGGAGAGCTCCCTCTAGAAAATACACTGTGTTTTAAAAAGCTTGTACAATGTTTACTCCAGTTGAACAGCTACATGCTCACTAGAATATGACACTGATGTTTAACTGTGCATATTATTTTATTAGCTATCCCTCGCCATATTTATTGTTTTGTCGCTATAATTATTGCACACGTCTTGCAAATGCATGGCCCTTCATGAGACCCTATTAAAAACCTGCAGTCACAGGGATTAGTGTCTGTATTCCACACAGATTGGCACAACGTCAAAATAAAGAAACTGAACTAGAGCAGGGGTAAATAGGGTCTGGCAGAGATTATAACAGTGGATATAATAATGCCGGTTTCCACTCTAATTGTGACACCAAGCCAAAGCTTTGCAATTACCGTGCAACGAGCAGTACTCTAAGTCCACACAGCAGCGGTGGGATCAGAAATCCTCAACAACTTTAAGCTATAGTATCAGATTATGTCACTATTAATTAGGCGCTGTATGAGAACAATCCTGTACCGTGTCCTCTCCTCCCCACATGTAGCCAAGCAGGCAAGTAAACTTAGATCAATAATTACACGAGGACTGTCCTAGCTCCTCCACGGTTCTGTCACCAAATTTCACACTAATTGGCCACACCAGTGGAGAAACCCAGAAACAGATTTTTATTGAGTCAGGGTATGACCGAGCATAGTCTGGAGGGACACCTGCATTACCTAAAGTGGGTACCTCTGAAACCGAAGGTAGCCATGTATCAATACAGATGCAGCTATAATGTTCATTTTAAATAAGGCTTGTCTGTGCATTAGGCATGCAAGCATAAGAAGCATTGATCTGTTCATGCATAAATACACTGCACAGTCTAGCATAATTATGTGATATATTTCCAACCAGCCAAGCGTATATTTTCTAAGTCAACCTTAGCCATATGGCAGCATGCGTGTGTAAGTTTTGTCTGTGTTTATTCGTATGTCCTCATTTGCCTCCTGATGCTGGCCGCTGTTATCCCGCCTATTGATTGACAAGAAGAAGAAGCCCAGGAGTACTCCAGTTTCATCTTTGTAACATCCTTTCCTTAATTCTCCTCTGCGGGTTTAATACCGAACACACAGGTCCCTCTTGACAAAAGCCTGATCGAGTGAAATGTTGAGCTACCGAAACAAAAGAGGTGAGAAACAACAACTCCTGGAAACAAAGGAGCAGTGAGACAGAGACTGAAAGGCCCTTGGCTTTCAACTGTCACGGATTGACTTCAGATTGCCATCCCAGCTCTTCCTGATCCTTGTATTAAATGACATGATGAGGGAGAGTTAGAAAGAGTAGTGTTTAAATTTTGTTATTGTTGGGGAGTTCTATTCAGTATGTCCTTGTGCTTGTAAAGAGAGATATTTTATGGGTGCAAAACCATCCTGGAAACTACAAGATTCTCTCCAGAGTAGTCTGTCTTTGATTCACTGAGTGGCAGATAGTGGCTGTTTAAATATGGTTGGTGGGGGGTGGGGGGTTCTGGGGTCTGGGTAGGCACAGACAGACAGCCATCACATAAAAGTTTGCTTTCTATGCCTGACAGGTCTGGGTTTTCTTTAGTGTGTTTTTCAAGCAGGTCTTATCCAGGTAAATGAAAAGATCAAAAGCAGGGTCTCAAGCTAGCAGCACTTCCATCTGTGATGTAAGGCCTTCAGTTCTTAGATGTCGGGCATTTCTTTTGCTTCCATCCCTGTACCATATCGCTGATGGAATTTTAATGATAACACTGAATTGTTATCATGAATGCACTATCACTACATCCCAAACATTTCATACCCACACACAAACCCACCCACAAATCCCTGAGACCTGAATGAATGTATCCCTCCTGAAAACTTTCCATTTGGAGAGCTATCTCTTTTGACATACTCTGCAAACACTGCATTTCTGTTTGCTGGCTAGTTTTTGATTAGTGGCAGCACTGATGCCTTTAGTATTGAAAAAAAAAATCAACTCTGGATGTACTGAGTGTTGATGAAGTGGTTTTTTTTTTTTTTTGTAAGGTTGGGTGAAGTGCTGTATAAACCACCATCTTCTCCCTGAGGGGACACACCCACTCAGCTAGGGTGAGAAAGAGAGTGCTAGTGTGATGGTCAGAGAAGCAGACATCTCTGGTGTTGAAATTGAATGTGGTCCCAAGTTTGTTGTGGAAAAGCTAAAGTGACAGAATAGTAGATAATAGGTTTGCTGTAACGTCACGCCTGAGTGTATGGCCACACTTGGGCATTTCTGGAACAGTCCAGTTTCTGACGTCCTCATGACAGGCCTCATCCTATTTCTTTTCCCGTTACACGGCTGTGCGGAGAGAGCCCATTTTACTTCCACACTTTTTGCATGCTCCATGGATTGCTCTGTTGCCTATTACTTTGAATGCTGAGCTATCAAAAATGTCTGATTTGTTATTGATAAAGTAATGTTAAAATGGCCATAAAAATGAAACAAAACCCATTTGTGTGTTTGCCCAGTAGGAAATAGTGCCGGCCTACTTTATTCTCTGCTTATTATTCTCTAGCTGCTTTGTTTTATTATTGTAAAGCCCATGTAATCCTCTGCACTTAAAAAGATAAGTGAACTGTGAAAATAAAAGAATTATTTAGGAACTATTATATCATAATTCTATGTTGTTTGCCTCAGAGTTTTAGTGTGCAGCAAAACAAAGGATGGAAAAGTTTTCTGTTTTTATTTCCTCTTTGAGCCCAAATTTCTGGCCTCATCATCACTTCACCCATCTCTTCAGTGTTTCTCTATCCCCTTCACTTTCTCTCGTCCTCTTTTTTTTCTCTGAAAGTGACCTTGACGATATTCCTCCTGCGTTTGTTCAGACACAGAACTCTCTTTTTTTTCTCCTTTTTTTTTTGTCTCCCTTCCCTTCCTCTGTTTTCATTAGCGGGCTCGGACTGCCTGCCTAGGGACAGCCCTGTGCTGTGCTCACGTTACAGGCCTATTGACTTCAGAAGAGAGAGAAAATACTGTGGACATGATTCATCATCCATGAACCTCATGATACCAGTTTTATCTGTAACTTATTTTCAATAGAGGAGCGCAGATAAACCATACTGCACTTTTATCACCCTCACTTTAGGCATGTCAGTAATCAGATACACAGACAAGCCTAATTAACATTTTGAGATACTGCCATGTAGCACAAGCACTGCTCAAAAATAACACAGAGTTGATACAAATTCTGCGAGCCTAAGATTGACTGAAGACTCTTAGCTGTTCACTGCATTTTGCAATCGTATTTGCACACTGCCTACTACCTGAAATACTGATTGGGCAATTATTTTCAAGGTGGTAATCAATATTCTTTTTCAAAGTTGAAAAATTGCCACAACTGATGCGATGATAGAATAATGGGGGGGGGGGGGGGGGGGGGGG
>VVHJ01053027.1:10686-33141 GCA_015107715.1 Tylochromis polylepis
TAATTTCTTTTTCATTCATTATGCATGCTGAATTCTCATACTGATGACAAAGCTTTTGAATGAAAACTGAGGTGGGTGTTCAGTCCTTGTTAACTTCCACGGACCAATCTGGCACCATATTGGGAATTAACCTTCGATAATATTTGTATATAAAGTATAAGCATTTTAAATCAGGTTGTTGCATCCAGCAGTTATGTATCTGCATATTCTTATGAGCTCTGAAACAATGAAGAAGGTATTGGCAGGAAGTAATAGCCCGCAGGAGGTGGATGGGTGTTTTATCACACTTGTATCCCTGTAATTAACCAGGACTGCCCTGCAATTCACTGTCTGTTCTCCTATCGCTCCTTCTTCTTTTATTCCTGTCTCCTAATAGAAGAATGGGTTGGGGGGTTGTCTCTGCTCATATCTGCAGCTGTAAAATTCAAGCTTTGAACTCTGCCATTGTGGCATTATGGTAATCAAAAATGGAATATATTTTGAGGAACTGTTTAATGCAGAAGCACACTGTGCTCTATATACACACAGTTTTTGACCCCATGTTTCTGGAAGGAGTTGGAGATAAATTTTGTGGTGTGCTTATCAGTCCACATTTCAGTGATGATGCACCTGATAGGTTGGCAGCCATGCAGCAATCAGTTAAATGACAGACAGACAGGCTCAGAGCACAGCTGCACAGTGCAGTCTAAGCCAATTGTGTGACAATCAGAGGCTGCTATTTTAGGTTTCCCTCCCCCTACAGAGAACAGATTTCAGTGAATCAGTTGGCCCTCAGGCATCATAATTATGCAAAAGGCTGAGCAGAGAAAAGTTGTTTGTTCCACTATTGTTTTGACTTTCTTTCTTATCGCTTAATCATCTGAGGAAAGTGGCTGTGGTAATATATAGAGAGGTGTGTGCTTTTGTTGACTATAAACATTAGGCCTGAAAGCTATCTGAAAGTTAGATTAGAAATACATGTATATTTACTGAATATAGAGGCATGCAAATGACTCAAATTTTGCATTTCAAATCTATTTTTTTAGGGCCTCTATTTTAAAAAATAGAAACATTGGAAAACATGATGTGGAACTTGCACATGTAGATTTAATATGTCAAATCTTCAAGATAAGAATTGATGGTTGGATTTAGACAGAAACTACTTTTTAAGGTATAATATAAGACTGGAGCAGTGGTGCTCAAATGTTGCTCATACGCAGGCATCAATTTGAAGGGCAGGTTGGCTTAAGGTCTGCCCATTTGAAAGGGACCTGTGAGAGGAAAGGGCACAGGCTGCCACTCGTTTTACTGGTTCTCCCCCGTGGTGAAAAACAGAGCTGAAACAATTACAGGCCACTGTGAGGTCTTTCGCATAGTCTGAAAATGTTATACACACATAAACACCCAGGCTCGCACGGTGAAGCCAAACTTATTAAAACTAATTAACTTGAATTAACATTTAAAAAACTTCTTGGTGCCCTTTAGAGATTTAGGTTGACTGCTGTAAGTAACATAAATCCATCCAGACCTCCAGGACGTGTGAGTTAAGCCTCTGGTCAGTCTATCAATGCAAAGTGAGAAAAGCTGTTTCACTCCCTGGGCTGCACTCCCCCTTCAGCTGCACAGAGCACTACAAGTGCTCTTCGCACCCATGAAGGTGGAAGACTTATGTGTTAATCCTGAAGCCCCCACCTAAGTCCCTGTAATAAAGCACGCTCTCAATCAGGACCTGTCCCCTCCCTCCAGGCAAGGCAGCTTAGGCCTCTGCAATCACTAGCTGGTGAGCCACAGGAAAGCTAATGAGCCCCTTGTCTAGACGCCCAGCACCTGCATTCGTAGCTGTTCTAATGGGAGCTCTCTGGGATGTAGACAGACTGCAGGTGGAGATGACGGAGGTCTGCAAAAGGCCAGCAGCAAGCCCCCACCAGGGGGCTCATGTGGTGACCATGCCATTTGCTTTTCTGAATACATAGTAGTCAAACAGACTGCTGCCACGGCCCCGATGGACGACTTGAACTCACGACTTACTTGAAGCTGAGCACTCACTGAAATGAGAGGCTTCTGGACTTCCGTGTAAAATAATTAATGAACTCTAATTCCATGCAAAGGTCCAGTTGTTGTTCAGTTTGTGCTTTCTACATAAAACATGTTCTGTGAACAGTTTCCTGCTCCCTGTGGATGACTATTGCACAAGTTGCAGAATTGCTTTTTTAATGTGTTAAAATGCACAGTTCGGAAGTCCTGTTTAGAAATTAGGCATTTGCGTACAATTTGGGATGTGCCTGTGGGTGGATTCATGTGGTACCTTGACTTTTTCATGCATTAAATTTTGAGGAAAGCATTTTATTAGAGATTCACTCTCCTTTCGTTCTTTTATTGCGTTTGTGATACTTGTGATTACTTTAGTAAAGAAAGATAGTCAAAAAGCATTGTAAATAATGATGATTTGCTAAATTCCAAAACTTTAGTTTTGATGCCCTATTTTAAATAATTCCAAACTGCAGCTCTGGATATTATTAACTAACCGTTTTTTTTGTTGCCACGAGTAAAATATGTCAACACATGAACACTGATTGAGGGACCAACTAACAGATCTGAGCTGGTGTCCTAGATGTTTTCAGAATCCTGTTCAGGAGAGTAGAACACTTGTGTAAGTGTTTGTTATTCAGGTTTAATTATGTCCACGGGGCCTGGGAGTGTAGGCCAATCTACACAGCGCCTCTTTAGCCTGAGCCACAGTGGACTGGCTTGATGTCTTCCTCTTCTTTCCTGCACTGAATGAGCAATTAAAGGTCATATCAATTAGAGCATGTTGTGGTCTCCAGACTCATTCTGAAACAGCTTGCTCCTGTTGCGCTGTCAAGAAGGAATAAGTTTACAAATGTTCAGCTTGGCCTTCTTTGCTTAAATGTTATTTTTTATATATATATTTTGAATAAATCTCTGCTCCAACATTTCCAGATATAAGTTATAAGTTGCCTGGCTTAGGCCTCGTTCACCACGAAGCATAAGATGTATGCTGCACAGTGTATAACGCATTCATTTATCAGTTAATTTAACCTAAAGCAAAGCAGTGTGGAACTATGAGAAAACTACACTTCAATCATTCACTGGTCAGATATATTACAGTCGCTGGTGTCACAAGCAGAACAAAAATCTATTTAGTCTAAATATGGAGGGTCTATATTTTCATCTCCCTCATATTGGTTTGGAAACAATCATTCACATGGTGCCAAATGAGTGACAAAAAATTGTTTTCATAGATGATCCATGAATTCTAATGAAGAAGCATGCACAAAGAGACATATTGCAAAAGGTGATACGTGCCGTTGCCATAGCGAAGCCCCCCCACACCCCACTCCCCTTTGTGTACTCCAAGATTAAATGTGTTTGTTTGCAAGTGGAACTACTGACGGAGGTTCCTCGGCAGTCTAGCAGTGAGGGTACGTGTAAAGGATGGTTGTGGTTGGGTGGGGGAGATTCCTGAAGTATGATTAGATGAATTTTAATTCATTCATTTATTCATGAAATTCAATGGGTCTCCTGTCTTGCGAGAACAAGAAAACCAAATGCCCTTGCTAGTTTCATCATCACTCTTTCTATTATATGTAAAGAAGAAATAAATTGTTTCCATCTCATACAAATAAGAAAAAGGACAAACCAAAGAAAGCAATACCAGCTCAGAGTACAAACATGATCATTGTGAGACAAGTTGTTTTGCATCAGTAGCCTACATTAATGGTGTGACACAGTTTTTAGTTTGTTTTTGTTGATAGCAGGATGTTTGTGTTGATGACAGGTGGTGTTCCGTCTGCAGACCCATTTCACACAGAATGTAAAAATCTCAGCTGCTGTAATGTGAACGTAGTCATAGATTGCAACTACAGAGGGTCTCGAGGATAAGCGGTATTCTGGTGGGAGCACGATATGAATAAATCAAACGATACCATGAAATATACTGTATAGAAACTTTTTTTTTTTTTTTTTTAATGCCGATGAGGAAAGTCATTTGGGACAGGGGCTTTCTTGGTGATTATCATAATCAGACCAGACCTGAATGAGCAGTATTAGAAAGGGATCAGACCCTTTCACTGACCATCACCCACAGACCGAGTGAAGCATTTTCGTGGAACATGTTTTAGCAGACACATAACATCGCTACTATAAGGAGACATTTTAGGAATGTTTGGCACTTTTTTAAAAATGATTTTATTTTGGATTAAATCTAATTTTGTGTTGCATAGTTTTTCAGTCCCTAGCTCCAGAAGTGCTGGGCTGCGCTTCTGATTTATACACTGTAAGAATGTAGTTGTGAGAAGTGCATACATTTATCAATATGTGTCAACAGTCTCATACAGTAAAGTGGGTGTCTTGATCCAGCCTGCCTCACTGTGGTTTCCAGTCCTTAGGCAGGTAAAACCAAGGTCAGCACAGTGATGGGCAATGTTATGAGATATTTTATATAAAGGATATAAAAACATCTCATACATACAAGTAAAACTACAACTTGAATTCCTGAAATCCATCACCTGTTGTTCTCTCCTGATCTAATTTTGCAACAAATGGCAAGTTGCAAAAGTCTGTTGTGCAGGGGAACTCTGTCTCACTCATCTCCACATCAAACAGTTACACAAGCAACAGCTAAAAAAGGAAAACCGCAAAACAATAGAGTTGCTTCAAAGAATGAAGATTCATAAGCATTCTCCATTCAAAATGCTTCTTTTTTAAATCCCTTTGGAAACAGTCAATTTATGTCTTGTGTATAATCTTATTCATGCATGGAGCTTAATGCCTCCTCAAGAACACATAAATCTCGCAAACTAATGGTTTTCTCTCTTTTTTATGTCTTTGGATCCTCTTGGGCTGTCACTGTCGTCACCAGGTAAGAAAAACTCCCCCCCCCCCTACTCTGATATATGTTGTGTTATACAAAGATTATAAAATACGACGGGCACATGTAATGGTCAGCTTATTTTCCTGTCAAACTCCCCTTTACCTCCCTTGACCAATCATATTTGATGTTTGGCACTGAGTGCCGGAGTGCCGATGGGGTCCCCTGCTGTCTAAACAAGCCCCCACCTCCTGACTGTGCAGCCCTTTCCTGAGCGCTGTAGTGGAGAGAAAAGGGCAAGAGAGCAGCGTTCAGGCGAAACAATAGCACCGTGAGGAGATGTCAGGCCCTGGGAGCTGTGAGGTGGATGATGATATGAGCCCACTGGTGTTGTTGTTTCTCACTCTGCTGAATGCTAACACATGGACCCCTGTGGCTGGGTGTCGACCCACTGTGTGGTCAGGACCCTGGCGGTAGTGGTGGGAAGGGGTGCGTGGGATGTAATGAGCCCAGTCTGGACTGCTGGGCTGTGGTCTGTTGGAGCTGGTCATATATGTATGTGTGTGTGTGTGTGTGTGTGTGTGTGTGTGTAAGCTTGCATGTGTTCTTTAGTATGCCACCATTGATGCAGAGTGCCCTCCTCCTGTGTTCCCTCTTGTTGGATATCAAAGGCCTGTTGTAGTGTGACTCCAGTCATCTGCACTTGCCTGCTGCTTGCCTCTGACACTGTCCATAAAATTTAAGGCTTGATTTCACTGCCACGATTTCATTCAAAAATTGTGAAATTGACATTTTGCCAACTCATTTTTACTCCCGAGTCGCCACAGACTGACACCTGGTCAAGACCCGTGGACATCACATTGTAGCGCACTAGGTAACCGTTCCTAATGACTATCCTGGATATAGTCTTTAGAAGTCCCTTAGTGTCTTGAATAGATGCCATGATACCATAGGCACAAGTGATATGCTGGTGGTAACCAAGGAATAGTCTCACAAGCTTGTTGCAGATGGCGAAATTTTGCCTTTCATCTTTTATTAAGGGTGTGTAAGGATGTATTTTAACTCAAACCGTGATTTCATGACAGGAAGCGATGCCTGGCCAAGCGTCAATATGTAACCAGTTGGGAGTCTGAAATTGCCTATGGTCAAACAATTTAGTTTTCCTTGTTTTTAATTCAAGAAAACAATATAGGAGGACAGAAAGCTACAGAAATGACCTGTCGTGTAATGAGATCACACCAGCTACAACGCCCATCAACCTAATAACTTTACAACCCATGAGTATTAAGCAGTCATTATTACATTAATTCATTTTTTACATCATTGCTCAGCACCATAAGGTTCAGACAGCACCAAACTTTAAACTTTATTTTGATTTCAAATACACCCTTGTAAAGTTTTGTGGCTGAATTCACATACAGACCTATAAACACTTGCCAAAATAATCACTAGTACTACAGTAAGGAAGACTAAAGGGAAGCATATTTTAAGAAAATCAGGGTATAAAAGCAAAGATCTTAATAGTTCTTAAATAAATGACCCATGTGTTGATTAAAGATATCCAATCTTGACACAATATTTGAATGAATTCAGTTTGACTATCAATGTCACATTGCATCGTGAGTAAAGGACTTAGATTATGGTAATTGTGTCTCAAAGTTTGTTTTACGGAGATGAGTAATAGTAGTGATATAATGTCGAGGTGGGTCGTCATCGTGTCTTCACAGTGTACATTCAGCAGCCCGTTTTTTTTTTTTTTTGTCTGTTTCATTCTTTTTTAAGTGTGCCTGGAGGACAGCCTGCTGGCAGGCAGGGATGCAGAGAGGTTTTCTCTAGCAGTACATGACTGAGGGAGACAGATGGAGCATGCCAGACAGTGGTTTGTGGATTTATCCAGATTTATGATGGGAGGAAGTGAGGCTGGATGTGAACAGGGAGAGTCGGGGAGGAAAGGAGGCGACGGGAGGCAGGAGGGCCAGCTTTCGGTTTCATTCTGAAACACTGGAAGCCCCTGGATGGCGGGGGAGGGTCCCAGCACAGTGGTGTTGTTGTTTGAATTGATTGTGTTTTATTTCAGCGCGTTGCTCTGTGTATTACTGCTTTGTCGTCTACCGAGGAAGGCGTCCTTGCCTTCACATTGAACTCCATTACATCCCTCCCAGGACACAGAGCTGTCTTTCAGATTGCTTGATTGGCATCTGCTGAGATTTCTTTAACACAAAGGCATCTTGTTTTATTTCCCACCAATTTGGCTTCGCTGGTCTCGCCACTAATATTAACAATACAAGATTGTTAATGCTTCTTCCCTTTGTCGTGTCATTTAAATCGCTGAAAATCATGAGTAACATCAAAACAATTGCCAGAATTTGATAAACATCAGTGCCTATCAAGATAGCAGCGTAATAAAATAGAGGAAAATGGGTGTAGTCACAAAGAAGAAAACTGCTGTATGAATTGATCAAGAGATAAAAGATGATGATAACTTAACATAGCAGATGTTTGTTTTCATAGGAAATATCACTTTGATAATTTACTTTTTTATTCCACATACCGTTGATGTTTACAAAGCTTCAAGGTTGTTAACTCCTCCTCAGGGGAGAGGAAAAAATAACAACCATTCTGGGATACGGGATTAAAAAATAGAGATGTTTTTCAAAACACTGAAAAGGTTGAACACATTCTTTTTAAAGGAACTCTGTTATGCTATGCTCTCGCAACATTTCACAGGTTAATAAAGGAGTCTATTATTAGGGTGGTGGTGGGATGGGGACTGAAACCCAATTTAAAGAATATTGAGGGGGATAAAAAAGCAAAATCATCTTTTTTGCCCCAAAAAGTTTACCCAATTTTTTAGTGTAGTAGCTGCAGTTCTGGAGCGAAAAGGCAACTTAGATGACACATAACTGTGGCGTGTACATACGGGATTTTTATCCACGTTCACAAACAGCTTCTGTTCTCTTGAGTGGACCAGTGGGTTTCTGACGAATGATACCTTTCATCCTTCATCCATTGGTTGAGAATACATGGGGTTTGTTGGATCGGTAAGAATAAATCAATTTTCAAACAGCTAAAAAACATTGGGCAAGGCTCTCTCTGTAAGCCTGCCATTATTCCACTTCCCTGCATCCTCTGCTGTCTAGGATAACCCTTTTCAGTCTGGTATCCCTGCTTTTAGCCAATCGCGGGGAGGCTTCTGTTTGAGTCAACCAAGGTATAATGGAGCGTCTCCCTGTAGAGGAGTCACGTACCAATGGTTTTCATTCATTTCATTTGTAAACGTCAGGAGGGAATGGCCCTCTCAAAAAGCCCTGAGCAAGAAAGCGCTTGAGAGAGAGTGAGGAAAACCAAAAAAGCGCCATGTAGAAAACAGTGAAAAGGATCACAGCCAAAAAAGACAAGAGCAGAGAATAATAAAGGAAGACATGTTCAATAGGTCCAGTGAACAACTGAGAAAGAGAGGAAAACAGTGATAACAAAGAACAGAGAATAGCTAAGTAACAACAGTTACATTAATTTTTTATTTGAGTCTTTTACAACACAGCAGTGATTGCAGGACTTTCAGCTTTCTCTAGTCACACATAGAGTGACCTCATCTAAGTTCAACAGGGGGCCAGAACTGCCCAAAGGGCCTGTTGAGGGACAGTTTTAACAACTCATTTTGTAGGCAAAGCCTAACAAGTAATGCTCACAGCTACTCCGCTGGAGTTTACAGTAGGTGGATGAAGGTCAAAGTCAAGGATATGATTTGGGAACTAAGTGTATGTGTCAGTGAATGTCCCCTGGAAACAGTCTGAGCTGTCATGGATCATATAGATAGGAAGGAGGCTGCACTCTGCATTTTCTTACAGTAGAGTGACCCCGAAGTGAATTTTGGGATAGGTCGTGACGCAGACCAGTGGGATTTGGCAGTATCTAGGATGCTTTACTTTGTCAACGTCTTGATTAATATACTGACTTCCATCTTACAGTCGCTGTATGGTCCAAACCATCAGGGACAGCATAAGCTGCACACCGATGAAAGAGAGAAAACAAATCACCTCATTCTTTATTATAACGTGTGTGCCCCAGAGTATAGCCGCTAAAGAAATTAACCAGCAAATAAATAAATGACACTCATCAGTGCCTGAACAGGGGGAAAAAATGAAGGCGCAAATGTGAGGAGCAGATAGTTCCTCATTAAGTTTACATCAAAAGATTTATGCAGTGTAGTCCCCCTCTTCTTTTTTTTCACACTTGACTCATCTCTTTTGATTCCATTTGTGCAATGCAATTATGACAATCACAGTCTAGAGGATTGGCAAACAAGAGACCTTCTGAAAACTGTGAATGGAAAAACAAAGAAGCTTGATGAGAGAAAGGGAATCTTAATTACAAATCTACATTAGGATGGTTAGATCCTAGTAGCCTTAAGCAGGAATGTCAAAAAAATGTGATAAAACAAGGCCTGTTTGAAACTTCTACTGCCATCCATTCTTGTTACGTGAGCAAAAAGTTTTTATAGGTCCTGCTTGTATCGTCACAGTTCTATCTCTGTGAGAAAACAGCTTGTGCTCTGGAGCGGCACACTGCTTGATGAGCAGTGCTGCTGGTGAGAGGAGCTTTATTGTCAAAGCCCCCTCTGTCACAGCACCTCCCTGTGGCCTCTGCCTGCACCAACAGCCTGGCAGCCTGAGCATAGCAAGGATGGTTCCCTGGGTAAGGATTATTCTATCAAAGTTATACTTCACACGGTTCTTCATGCCGTTACTCTTAATTTCCCTCCTTCATAGACAAAGAGGCTCAAACAGAATTTCTCTCTCTCTGTCGCTCGCTCTCCCCCTCTTTTCATTCCACTTCCTTCTCCCTCGTTCACCCACTCCTCTACCCTCACAGGCAGATTGACTTTCTTCATCTTGCCTCCTTCATAACACCGGCCATTTTCAATTCTCCTCGTTCTCCTTCAAAAGAGCCCCCCTCTGTCTTTTCCCCACACTTGTCCCTCCTCAACCTCTCCCCACCCCACGCCTGTCTCTCTGGGGAGTTTGGAAGGGAGAAGGGGGCAGTCATAAAAGATAAAGATGAAAGCGAACAGAGAGAAACAAACAGGCAAACAAATAAGAACCCTAAGTAAAGTAGCTTTTTCCATCTCAGTCGCGGCGGGAAAGACGCTGATAGGGAAACTCTGCTGACATGGGAGGGAATCAAAGCTTATTATGGGAGGGGGGATAGTGATGGTGTGTATATGAGTGTGCGCATGAATGCTTAGTAGACCCATTAAAGGAC
This sequence comes from Tylochromis polylepis, assembly GCA_015107715.1. Lineage (NCBI taxonomy): Eukaryota > Metazoa > Chordata > Actinopteri > Cichliformes > Cichlidae > Tylochromis > Tylochromis polylepis. The sequence goes on from VVHJ01053027.1 coordinate 20,759, forward strand.
TAACCACCTAGTTGTAGAGTGGATGAGTCACTACCATAACACCTGGGTAAGAAGAAAAATGTACATTTCCATATTGTTTACCCGTCGTAAGTAAGGGTGTTAAAAGACTAATGTGTGTTAGGTGAACCCTAAGATTTGTGCTTCTGTGATCTGTTTTCTCATGTTTTATTATCTGTCTCAGCCTTCTTGCTAGCCCATTAGTGTATGATGGTGTCTAGTTGTGTGTGCATGTTGCTGAAGTCAGAGGGACTCTGTAGGATCTAATGAGGCTAGGCTCCCAGCCATCTCAGCAGCCCAGCCTTACTTACTGGAGAGGGCTGGGTGAACACAGGGCCAGGGCAGGGAGGTAATTAGGCAGGGAGTGGTGGTCAATGACGGCCCGCCCTGCACCCCAGGCCTCCAACCTCCAGCTGCTTTGTGCGTTGTGTGGCCCACACAAAAGGGCTGATGAGGAGGCACGCTGACCTTCAGGCCTGGCACACACTTCCAAGTGTGTGTACAAAAAAACCTGCTGAGCCATTGGAGGTTTAGCTTCCCTGTACACTTCCCATACACGTCTTTTTGCAGCAGTATGTATTGTGGGCAATTCTCCTAAACTTTTAAAATCTTCCAACCCCAAAGTTCCTTGTGGAGAATTCGTGGACTGAGGAGTGAATACAAATGAGGCATCGCCAATTCGCCTCAGCTGCTGGTGAAGTTTTTCCTGAATCCTTCTCGTGCTGCTTTTTTGTTCCCGTTTTAAACTTTCATCCGCCCAATCTATTCTCTGCATTTTCTACACAACATGCTATGTTAGCAAATGGCTATGTCAACTTTGCATCCCTGTGTGTAAAGTCCAATGCTGCACGGATACAGAGTAATCTTCGCGTGGAGAAGCAGAAGATTTATTACACTGCTGTTTGTATTGTTGTTGCCTAAAAGTAAATTCTCATGCACAATTGCGGAATGAATCATTTGATCTTTAGTATCAAATAAGTCGTTGTTGGCTGTGGCTGTGACATTGGAAAATTTATTTCCTCTTTGGCTATAAAGCTGGCCATGGGCGGACAAGCATCTCTCTTAGATGGGCCACATAAAGGCACAAGACCCAATAAAAGGAATGTCACAGGAAGTGCACTGAATGTCATTAATAATAAATCACAATTGTCTGAAACTGACCTAGCACCAAGTATGGACGTAGTGGAAAACCTCGAAGTGGAGGGAGAGCACCTCTATTTATGTCAATCACAGTCTTGAATCTGGCCTTTTATTACTACAAGAAGCAATTAACCTTTCAGAAAACAGTGTCACTCAAGCACAGACAAAAGAGCATTTTGGAGATGTTCAACAAATCCTGAGACAAATGACTTTGATAAGGTTGACGTTAATGGTCAACCTGCAAAAATAAGAGTACAATTCACTTCCCTTTTACATTGTTCTTCAAATATCCTCTCAATCTTCACAACTGACTCAGTCACAGTGGCTCCTGCTTTATTTATACACGCTGTTTTTACAAGATTGGAAATCTTAATTAGTTGAATAGTTATGACTGCATGTTTGCAGTTACAAATAACTAAATAATGTGAATGATAGGTAATAATTTTGGTTGCTTGGGAGGTGTTTAGTGAAGCATGAACTCGGCACAGTACCAATAAAGCAGCAAATGGTATTGTAGCTCAGCAGGAACTCCGCTCTTACCTCTATTTTTAAGTTGGCACAATGAGCATAACTGTCTGTATCAGAGGCAGTACACCGTCTTTGAAGGGGAGAAAGATTTGAAGTACATGTGCATACATATAAACACAAATCACATGCAAATACACAGCCATAAAAAGATACAATATAGATACTGATTTTCTAACAGAACCAAACAAACACTTTTTTTCTTTTTCTTCTTTTTTTTTAACTGAACAGCTGGACCCAGATGAAATTGGGTTTATTACACAGCTCATGTAAATAGATTTAAAACTATGCTGGGTGGAGCAGCAGGAGGGACAGCTCAGAGAAACAGGCAGCGAGCGTGTTTTCGTTGAAGTGAATGTTTGCTGGCGAGGTCAGTGTGGAGGAATGTTTTTGGTTCTATGTGTCTTAATTGGAAGGCTTCCGGACCCCGGGGTTAGCACACCTGCTCATCTATCTGTAGCTGCAGTGGGAGTCTCCTTTATAAAAATTCAAAATGAGCCTAGAGGGTATTCAAGAAGTGTGTATGTGTATGTGTGCATGTGTGTGTGGGGGGGTGGGTGTGCATAGGCAAACGTTCCAAACATTCAAAGCAGCAAAGCAATTTGGATGCGACTGTTGTGTTTGGCTGGGGATCAAAAGATAAGAAAAGGTCCTGCACGCTGTTTGATGCCGAACTAGATGAAATACAACATTTTTTAGTAAAAAGACACCATTTAAATCCCACAAGTACTTTCTTCAAGTCTGTAAACCAAAATATTTGCTTCTTTAAATACCACAGGTCATTCGATTTGTACGCAGCAAGAGATCAACCTCATTGAAATGGTTGAAAAGACAATTTTAATGCCCCTGAGTTTTGAACGGGATAAATTTCAAAATAAAAATGAAACGTATGACTTTAGTGATAACTTGAGTAAAACAGATCAATCTAAAATAGGGTGACGATTGAAACAGATAAAATAAGGACTAAAACTTGTTGGTTGTGTTTTTGCTGGGTAAAGTAAGCCTTCAATGTGCTGATTTTGTGGTTGGTTGTAAAAATATATATCCAAAATATGAAGAGCATTTTCAGGGTGAATCATTTTATTAAAAAAAAAACCCTAGTTATTGTTAACATATGTTATCCTTAATCATGTTGAAATCAATCACTTTTCTGTTTGAGCCTGCGCAGGTTTCCTTCCACAATCCCAAGACATCCACGTTTGGTTAATTGGTAATTCTAAATATGTAAGTGTGAATGTGAGCGTGAATGGTTGCCTCTCTCTGTCTGTCTCTGTTTATCCTGTGACAGACTGGCAACCTGATCAGGGTGTACCGAGCCCCAAATGACAGCTGAGACAGGCTCCAGCCCCCCTACAAACTTTGTGAATGACTTAAGAACATAGATGGATTTATAAACATAGTATGAAACTTGTTTTTTATTAATTAAATTTAGTGCTTAATTTTGCAGAATTTTGAATTTCATACAATACTACAAATACAATACTATATAAAAAATCGGTTCACTTTTTACATACGGTACGTGGTCTTATGAGAACATTATAATTATCACTCATAAAATAATTTTAAACCTCTTAAAAAGTTTTAACTTCGAGCCAGTGATGCGGAATGAGAGGAAATTCTAACTGTACTGTGAAAAACAGATTTAATGGCTGTAATGCAGATTTAATAGCAAATCTTAACATGTGATTCTTTGTTAATGTAATGTATTTAAATATTGTCTTTTCATAGGATACAAGAGACACAAAACATTGGATCCATTTAACAGAGTTGTGGTTTATTATAGTGTAATTGGTATTTATTTTTGCTATATCAGCTATTCATGGTTACAAATGAAGTGACCTTAGCTTCTTTTTCTTTTTTTGTCGTGAGAGCAGCTTTTCAAATGCACCTTCTCCTCAAGACTGTTAGATTGCAGGCCATCTTCTAAATGTTAATCTCCTGCAGATGGTTTTAAAATTAACTGTTGAGTTTTTCGCTTTCAATTCTGACCCTGGCTTTGGAAATCCTGCGTAGATTTATTGTTTTTGCCCATGTTTTCTTCGGTGCTGTAGTGCAGGACCAACATGCTCTGATGCGATAGCTGTTGCCTGCAGGTTTATGGATGTTTTGGCCCTGCAGTCACCACTCCCTTAAAGAGGCTCTACTCTGAGAGATTAAGACTGCCAAACCTCCACCTTTGCCTTTCCTTTTAGAGTAATTACGCAATTCTGCCTCTCTGAGCGAAGAAGGAAAAAAGGCACTCAGATTCATTGAATGCTAATTCAAGCAGGAAATTCAAAGAGGATATACATTTTTTTTCACAATATAGGTACAAGGACAGTGTAAAATGCAATAATAGCTAAATATTTTCAAGCGACATATTGTTTAGCTCTCACAAGGGCTTCTCCCTAACAAAACATCCACTGCAAATAGGGTAGGTCTTTGAGGTCGGAGGAGACATCATGTCACAAGGCCTAGTTTTATTCCATTCTATTTATAATGGATGAGATAGAGAGAAAAAAGCGCTGCGCGGTCTGGCTGAGCCCTGGCAAATATTTTGGCATCTGGATGCTTAATATTTCATGAGATAAGTTGATGGAGTCTAGGTAGATGATGGACACCATGCAGAGTGCCACTGGTATTTATGTCTGGTAGTTATATATATCCTGATTTACTCCTTGTTCTGTGGCAGGAGCTTGTCATAAGACACTCCTCTACTCCTTTTTGAGATGCATAGAGGGGCAGAGAAAGCTAGTGGGCTGACTGAGGCAATTAGGTCTATTATTAGTACGACAGTGGAAGGATTGATGCGCACAATAGTCAGTGTGTAAGCAGAAAGCCTGGCTACGTGAAGGAAATTCTAATGGTGAGAATTTCCTAGATTATATGGGCCTTCATTAACATTTTCACACATGGCTGCCTAACAAATGAGAAAAGAGCCCTGGCGTACCAGCAGATTTATCACGTGCGCACAACAGCCCAGCTAGTTCCTTCTTCCTCTATACAGTGCAGACTAGACTCTTTAATGCTCTCACAGCAACATTAGCCATGGGCACTTTGGGTTTTCTTAGCTTTTGAATAATTGGGCTGCAGGATCATGATATGGTCCCATGCTACATAAAACATAAAGGTGCACAGTGTATACTAGGCCATTATTTCCATGGTAGGAGCTTCAGATAAACCAGTATTGTTCCTCACTGACAGGTTGCCCTGTCAGTGATGTCGGTCAGATTTTCCCAAATGAGGGAAGCAGGGACTTCACAACATTCTGGACTTATTCCTGTAATTCTCTTACTCCCTTAATTTGGCATGAATTGTCCCTGTTACGAACTGATACACAGGCAGGCCTCTTGCCTGCAGGGCAGGCCCACTTGAATTAACTGTGTTGCACACTTTACATTCTCTGCTCCCTGACATCTTGAGAAATGTTCCCTGGGATTTTTTTTCCCACAGAGAAGTTCATTAGAATGACAAATAGCATCCTGCCATAAAGTGGAAAACATCAACACGGCACAACAGAAACTACGATCTGAGGAAAGTGACATGCAGGGAGGGAAATGAATTAGACTCCATTTGATTCTATGTGATATCAGTAGCCACGGCTTTGCCAGCCCATCGTTTCAAAGATTCTGCTGAATCACTCCTGTTTTCTGTAGTCGTTCTGCTTTTTCCATAGATTGGAGTTACAGCGCTTTGTGCTTCTTCAAGTTTGAAAGCCTGTGGGGCCTTTTCCTTTAGCTTAGAACTAGCATATTTGATTTAACGTGATCATCTGGATGATATTGAGAGTTTCTCTTTGAAGAGTTGAGCCCAGCTCTCTTAGAGTGGTTTAATCTCCTCAATCTTGCGGTAGGTGCCATGTCAGCAGCAGCTCGGGTTGGAGGTTGAGCAAAAAGGTCAAAGCTGTTGTCTCCACTCAGCTTGTATTGAGGATCGTTGTATGAACAACCTGTTGCTATGAAAAAGCCAGCAGCTTAGAGGGCTCTTCTGCACTTCATCCTCTTCATGGTTGCCCTGGCCCTCTGCCAGCGCAGCCCATCGTTTCAATAATGAACGTTTTAAAGAACAGCTTAGGCAAGTGCAAACCTACCTTATGTCCTTAAGACAAAAGGAGATATTGCCATGGACAGGGGGGCTAGAAATCAATTTCCCATTTGCCGCTTTAATTTCAGCAAGATGGGTGGAGAGATTAGGGCCGAAGGCACCTGTAAACCCGCTCTCTGATGAGCTTTACCTGGGCCTGCTGCACTGCATGCCCTTACCCCCTGGCTAATTAAAGTTCTCAAAATGATCCACAAACAGCATGATACAGATCTGTCCTTAACCATCCTCTGCAAAATGTCTCATTGCGAAACGTGTCCCATGACGGCCTCATAAAAGAACAGTTTTGATTGTTTCCTGACATCTTTGCTGCTATCCAATAGATTGCCCATTTGCCATTATAATTAACTTTTTTGTGTTTAATTTTGAATTCTGTAAAGTTCATTCTTAAGACCGGACTAACTTAATGCCATTTTCTAAGCTTAAGTACGGGATTTTTTAGAATTTTACTGACATGTTGGCATTAAACTGTCAGTCCAGTCTTAATTTTAGACTTAATTTAATTACACACAACAAGCATAATTTCTGCTATAAGTCCATATGACATATGTTGTAGAGATTTAAACATGGTTGTATGCAGAGATGCTTTCATATCACCTCTCCTGTTCCTCCATCCCTCTCTGCAGAATGAGGGCCCTGTGAGAGCTGTGCTGAGGTAGCACTGCTACCATACTACTGTAGACCTCTGCACATTGTTGGGCTTAGCGTGCTGTAGCCTGTGTATGTTTCTGTATCTCTAAATGTATGAATCTGGCACAGCCCTGTCTGCTCTTTGTTTTATCTAGAGCTACAGGAACGGAGCACAGTTCAAAGAGCAGTATTTTCTGCTGTTTTTCATTGTCTTACTTTACAAAAGTTAACACGGACTTTAGTTGGTCTAGTTTCCTAGCTAGTGAAATTACATAATGGCCCATCTTAGTAGTCATGTGCTGAGTTATTTTTAGAAACCTGCATGTTGCCCTTCCCTCTCGTACAATGGTTGCCGGCTCCATTGTGGTGAATTTTTAACAAGAGCCTTTTCCTAAGCCCCTCGGAGGAGTTAATTAAAGTGATAGAGGCTAGCGCTGATGAGCCACACCACCCTGACCTTGAGGCTCTGGTTTCTCCACCTCTTCACAATTATACCTGCATAATCAGGATACACTTGTGCACACACACTCATGTATGTACGCACACATAGACATAATTGAGTCAGCCCAAAGGACCCCTACTCTTAATCCTATCTGTCCCAGAGCTATGTGAATCACCATGGAAGAGCAACAGTTTTACCATGTAAAGACAATATCACAAGGGGCGGTTACACTATTTTGTAAAGACAATTTTTTGGATTTTCCAGCCGTGTCCAGTATTTGTATGCGTGTGTTCAGATTTTCTGTTCACTCCGTGTCTGGCTTTTCTTCTTTCTACCTCTCGCTCACCTTTTCCCCGACTTTCCCCAGCCTTCCTCTGTGTCTGACTGTCTACGGCAGACAGTATGGCCTCTGTGCAAAACAGGAGACGACTCGTATTTGGTGATGGGGTGCATGCAAATGATCCCTCTGTCAAGGCTGCTTATTCTAATATGACAGCGTAGTGAGTTATCTGGTCCGCTCTATATTGGCAACCAGATCTGCAGCTGCCAACTAGAGGGTAGAGGAGCTCAGATGTTTGTGTGTATGTGTGTGTGCGCCATCAAGCCAGACAGTCCGAGACAGGGAATAGATGAAGACATGCAAGAGAGAGAAGCCAGCCAAGACAGGCATCATATAAGCAAAGGATAGGAAGATGACTATGAGCGAGAGACAGAGTGTCTTCCCAGCCCTGTCCCCTCCCCACCCGTCCTACTCCTCCAGTGTTAGTGCTGTTTAGTAGAGCTGTCTCTTTCAAGAACGCCATCGAGACATGAATAAAGAGAAAATGAGGAAAAAAATGTTTTGGCGAGAATGGGATGTCACAGCAGATAAGCATCACGAGCTGCTCCATATTTATTATGTGCAACAATTTGACTTACCAGAGAATTTAGATTAATAACATTGGGCCCCGGGAAGTAATTTCCTTTTTGCGAAAGTGATTTACATGGCGCATCGCTAAGAGAACAGCTCTCGCAGGCCTTTTTGTTGTGTCAGCTAAAAATAATGACATTTAAAGTACCAACCAAGGTTAATAGGCTTCCTCTATGGTTATGAACTTTTTGTGCCTGGCCCTCCCTTTGCTCTCCCTATGAATCAACCCACTGCTTTTATAGTTACAACATTCACACTCACAGTAAACCACCCCTCTCCTATTTTCCATCACCTCCCTTGGACACTGTTCTGCCCCTACAGCGATCCCCTTTTCAAAATGGATGTTCCTCTAAATCGTAAGGGAGTTATTTTTACTGTACAGTTATGGCTTAGCTTTGCAACAGACAATGGAAAGACTTTTGGACCATTACCTGCGATATTGGTGTAATCACTGTGCCGTGGTCCAGTTGAGCAAATGATTACTCATTTTCTGGGAAGAAAACTGCTAAACTAAATATTTCTACAAGCAGGTGCCAAAATGGTTTATTTAAATAACACCTTTTCATGGCAAAACACAACTTTTACAGAGGTGCGGTGGCGTTATTAGATGTGGGTATATGTAAGCTCTTCTATGCCTTTTCAAGGTTTGCTATCTCTCTGGCCATTTCTGACTCAAAGCCTCAAAGAACCGTATGTAGTATGCTGTACAGATGGAAGCTCTGGAAATGTACTATGTGCAGTGGATGCAACTCCTACATCACTCTAGGCTGTATTTGTGGTTGGATTGGGGTAGTGGGCGGTCAGGTGCTGGGGGCTGCTAAACCTCTCTATCTCCGGTGGTAAAGCTGTTGCTTGGGCAAGACCTGCCCACTCCTGTACTCTCCCATATTTTGTATAGATCTATTTTTGATGTCAGGTCCCTCCCCATGTTGGGCAGGTGTTTTTAATGAGGTGCGCCCAACATCCTAGGCAGTCTGCAGGAGGGTAGAGTTATTGATAAATCATTAACGTTGGTAGAGGAGGTGTGGAGGAGTTGCAGCTTGCTCTCCTCTGGAGAGCTGTCTTACTCCTGAATATTTCATCGACACACAGATGTGCTGCTGTCTGTGTAACTGCTCATGACTCCTCAGCTCTGTGCGATTACATAGCATTGGATAGTAATCCCCTCTCCTCATCCACTAGATAAATCAAAAGCCAGTTTGATAAAGGAATTTCTGCCCACATCTTGTCCCAGCAGCCACCTCTGCTATCCTCATAACCCCTCCCACACTTTGCTAAAGTGTATGTGAAGAAGGGCAGCTGCCTACAACACATGCCTCTCGATAGGCAGAAAAAGCAAACAAGTCTGTCTCATAACAGAAAGAGGTGTATTGCAAGTTTTACCCAGCTGTGGCTATGCAGTACTTCTAATGCTGCAATTCCATTAAACTTATCTCCAGTGGGGGAGACAGAGAAATGACTGCTGAGTCAGACCAGAAGGGGCCAGGGATTACTTATTCCCCATGTCATCTGTACAGAAGCGTGTAGTTCATATGCTGTCCTTATCCCCTGCTTCCCTCTCACAAGTGCTTACTCTCCTGTGATGCCATCCTCAGTACACCCATTTGTCTCGACTGTGTAACACTGCCACCTCCTGTCTGGGAGCTCTGGGGTGCCAGCAGCCATGGCCAAAGCACCCGCAGCTTACATCCAATGTGGGCGGAGGAAAAGAGAAAATAGAAGGAGGGGTAGAACTGATATAAAAGGAACGAGAAGGATAGGGTGGAAACAGAGAGCAATAAGGGAGAGAAAGAGAGAAGAAGAGATCCCAGAGCTCACCCAGCCCTGATCAAAGAGCCGTCTCCCTAATCCTCCAGATTCAGCAGTCAGCCAGTTTCTGAGCATTTCCAGTTGCCGACAAAAAGTAAAGGAAAAACACTTGCGGCTAAACTGCCCTGGAGTGATGCTATTTTTAATTTTTCAAAAAGGCAAAAAGTGGGACCTCCTACTGAGGGTGTGCACAACGACCAGGCAAAATTAGAAGAACAAAGTACATGAAAGCAGCAGAGAAAGGTATTCTTATAAAGACCAAACTGTCTCAGTGTACAGCTGTCGATTTAAAGCAGCAGTTACTAAGTGCATTTAAAAGCAATATGTGCATGGTTTTATGTTGCCAAAACCTGGTGTAAAGATATACTGTTATACAGCTCTGAAAGTGTCACTGTAACAAAGTTGTGCATTTCAATAAATCCACCTCTCATGAACTTGGAGATTGGGTTCAGTGGTGTAAGTAGGGTGGATAATAATAATAATAATAATAATAATAATAATAATAATAATAATAATAATAATAATAATAATGTGACTTAAATGACATGTGTTTAGTATTTACAGTTTGAGAACATGAATGTGCCGTATCGTGATGGGATACTTTCCCAAGGTTTTGTGTGTTAATTAATTGATGTAAAAAACAAACAAACAAACAAACAGAAGAACCTTTTGAACATATGTTCATGTCAAATGAGCTCACAACAAACCAGATAAATAAATAAATAAAATAATTTGGGTATTTAAAAGATACTCATTCCTGTGGCCACACGAAGGAGAAACCATCGAGCTGATAGTTTAAAGCTTGTAGTAAAAATGCTCTGATTAATCAAATGTTCTCAGCTGACGTTAATAACTTTCCAGCTCCAGCCTAAAATCAATTTCTTTCCACACACTCAAAGAAGGGAGGCTGCATTGCTTTGCTTTGATGCGCACCGAGTTTTGCAGCTGGTGTCAGGTGCTGATTTTCTCTGCTTTGCTGCTGATATTCTGACTCTTATCTGCATTTCTTGCCGTGTCCGAATGCGTCCCACGTCCATGAACTCTGTGGATGATATCAGATTAATCACAGCAGAGTGACACCCTGGGCGGGGAACTGCTTTGCTGTTTGGAAATAGGTGGTTCCACAGGGTGGGATGGAAGCTCACGTCCCCCTCAGTAACTGATGACTGTCCACTCACTCATCATATGGCGTCACTGATACGCCAGCCCACATTTACAATGTGACTGTATTATAAATAGATATCTTTGAGTGAATATGAAATAATAGCTGCTGTTTTACGTTTACACGTCGATAGTGACACTGTTATAAATATTGAGGGTATTACCTAACTTGCCTCACAGCAAAGTGAGATTTTCTCAGCATTTTGGTCATCATTAATAAATTCTTTAAGCTCTTGATCACTTTCATTTGACATTTGTTTTACAACATGACATTAAGCTGACCTCATTAGTCACATTCGTTCTCTTAAAGAAAGAAAGCGCTTTTTATCCCCAGAAAACACAGATGGAAATACGCAAATAAAAAAGAGAAAAACCATTTTCGTCACAAAATCCATTTAGAGCTTTCCGCTGGACTGAACTTTGCCCTCGTTGTGATAGATAAAAATGTTCCATTTTCCATTTTTCTGAGCTCTTTGAGCATTTATCAGCCATGTTTGCCTCCGCTGAGACTGAGAGTTCAATGCCGACCATGGAAACAGCTGTTGAGGTGAAGAAAATCCCACTAGTGGGTCCGTATAGTCAGGAGGAGCTTTTGAATGTATTATACTTGTTTTGGGAAAGGAAATGTAAAGTTAGGGCAGTGAGGGTCAAACCAGCAGAGGTGGGACCAAGTCATTGTTTTGCAAGTCTCAAGTAAGTCTCAAGTCTTTCTCCTCAAGTCAGAGTCAACTCTCAAGTCAAGTCCCAAGTCCAAAACTTTGAATTTCAAGTCTTTTCGAGTCTTTAAAAAAAAAAGAAGTTGCAATTATATGTTAAATGTAAATAATAGATCATGTGCTCTTTTTTAAATCTGCGTTTATCTCAACACCTGATGAAACAAAATATACACAAATTTTGAAATTGCACCTCTATAATATACAGCTCAATTAAACTTAGCTGCAAGAATAGTCTTTCTCTAAACTATAAATTCACAGAATAAACATTCAATGAAAATTTTTTGGCTTTTTTGTTTGTTTTTAAAAATCTGGTTAATTTAATTGGCTGTGCTGCAGCTCGCACACACATACAGAGTGTGGTAAGAAGGGACGAATGAACTGAATTAATGGTGCTCACTTTTTTTTTTTATATACTATGTGTGTTAAATTTTAGATTTGGGGTAAAATATCAAGTCTTTTCAAGTAACCAGGTTCAAGTCCAAGTCAAGTCACAAGTCTTGGAACAATTTTTCAAGTCAAGTCTAAAGTCATAAAATTAATGACTCGAGTCCAAGTCATGTGACTCGAGTCCACACCTCTGCAAACCAGCATCTGGAGTGGTGATAATACAAGAAAGGGAAAAAGTAGAGTAACAACATTATTCTGGCATCTCATTACTTCTGCAATTTTGACAAGGAAAATTGACAAATTCCAGTTACAGCCCACACACCTTCCAGGTACAGAAGTGCTTATTTCCTTTCTTTTGGACAATAGCTCCACAGGAAAAGTGAAAGACTTCTATTACAAAATACTCCAAGTGAAGGACTCAACACCCACAGCAATGACAACTGAAGTCAGAGGAGCCTAAAAAAAAGACTGTTCAATTCAATTCAATTCAATTTTATTTATATAGCGCCAAATCACAACAACAGTCGCCTCAAGGTGCTTTATAATGTACAGTAGATCGTACAATTATAGATACAGAGAAAACCCA
>VVHJ01053029.1:0-11227 GCA_015107715.1 Tylochromis polylepis
GAGCAGACCGCCCCCGGTCCCGCAGCAGCAGGGGGGCCCACGCGTCCCAGACCCCTACCAGACGGCCCAACTTCTCCTCCCAGCCCCTGCCCCCGACGGCATACAGAGAACGGGGGTGTGAAGACCCCATACCCGGGGCGGCCCACTCGTCCCCACCGCAGAGGAAACTACACCCACCCCATCATCCAATCATCTCCCAGACTACATAAGACAAAACACACCCAGGTTGAGTTATTCTCCACCTCTCAATTTTATTTGATTCAATTCATTAGCGTTAAGATGACTCGTGCTTTCGTGCTGTTACCACAGAACAGTCTGTTACAGATAACGTTACTTGATTTTCTAAGAACTGCACTTGACCAGAAAAATAGCTAAGATATAATGTTAGAATGACGTTAACAGACATAGTAAGTAAAGTAGAAAATAGAAAAACAAGTCGTTAAAGTACATTATGGACATCACAAAAGATTGGTATGATAAATTGAGTAAAATAAGCCTTTTCACATATTTCTACATCATTTGTAAATGAAGTTTAAATGCATGCATAATAATTTTATTTCCATATTTGTGTTTGCCATTATTCAACAAGGACATGAGAACAAACCTCTAAATCAGCCACATAAAAAAGAGACACAAATTACAAACAAAAAAATATGCTTAAAGTGTGTAACTACCATGAAATCTGAATGAAACTCATGTACAGTGTAGGCAAAATCACCTGAGTGCGCTGTGATACAAAAGTACAATAAGGTTACTGCTGCAAAAATGCACATTGTTCTGTTGCTCTGTTCTACGACCGTGCCAACCGCCACACAAGAGGAAATCAAGCCACTGTGTGTTTCCATTTGTTTTTAATTAAACTGTCAGTCGATCTAGGTATTTTTTTTAGTCTAAAAAAGGCAAGGCTGTAGAGCCACAATGTTTTGCAAGTGTCACAGGCAGCCACAGAAGTGGAAGTGCCCTGCCCTGCATTTTTTTTAATGTGTTGTAATCAAATGGTAGAGTGTCATTGATAACCCACCTCTTGACTGAGAAAGCTCCAGTGTTTTACTGTGGAAGTTCAAATTTTGCGCCATCTATATACAAACAATTGAGATTTTAGTCTATTAAAATCTTATTACTTTATATATTTAAATTGAAAACAATTTGAGAACAAAAAGGACACAACTGAAGCCTGTTCTGTTAACTTGAAGACATCCCTCATTTAGTAGCTTCAGTCATCACAAGATAATTACCACTGAGCAGTTTTTTCCCCACGTTCTTTCTTGTAAATTGCATAAAAAATTTTGATCTCTGGAATATTTTATCAATGTATACATAATTTTAGGAAGTTGTGGAGTGGTTTTGTTGTAATGGCTCCTGAATGACACCTGGGCCACTAAATAGATCCAGTGTAGTTTACCTTATAAGCAACACAATCTGTGTCAAGATCACTATGATAAGCTGGCTAGCTGTTGCTCTACTTTCTGGTCTCTTATCATTTGCCTTTCATTTTCATTTAGAAACAGCATCAAGTATAAAACTACTAACAGAAAATAACTCATGTAGCAGGTGGTTGCCCACTTGCAAAATCTCAAGCCGGCCCCAGTCACACGTGACTTTTTTAAGTTCTTTTTACTTTAAAGGCTACAATAACAAAGCAGGGTGAGATAAATAGAATAACCAAGATATTGATGCAAATTTAATTTAATGAAAAAATATCAGCCAAAGTCATGCTAAACAATTTAAAAAAGAAAACTGAATAAAGCATATTTAAGATATATTTTGAGACATGATGTTAAAAAATGGAAAATGATTCAATTCTTAAAGACATTTTTTTAAACTTCCAATAAATGCTTCTGGTAGATTGTGAAAAGCTTCCGATGCCACTCTTCTAGATTTTTAGCCTATTCTTCCCCTAATTTTCTTCTGTTCCTAAGTTGCTTTTTTCTGTAGATCCCACAGAGACTTTCAGTGGGATTCAAATTCAGATATTTCACATACTTGATAAAGGCATGCTTGGGATTATTGTTTTATTAGAAATTACTTTAACTGCTGAGCTTCATTTTATGCACTGGGAAGCTTAAATGCTGCTTTAAAATCTTGTTTCAATGTCTATTATTTAAAAGAATGCCAAATACAAGTCCTATAGTCAAATGAACCATTTCTACAATGTGATGGTCCTTTCTGCATGTTTGATCCTTGGGATAGTCATATAACCCTTACCTTACTCTTTGGACCATTCTATCCATGGTCCAAAGAGTTCCAGTTTAGAACAGACTCATTGAATTGTACAGACTTATCATATTTGTGTTTTTTTTTATCTTTAGGTCACATTATTTACATTCATTTTGCTAAAGAATTGAGTTCAGCAAGCGTTAAAGCATGAGGCCTTCCCTTGTTTATCGTATTTCATTTAGTCTATAATTCTCCTGTAACACAGCAGATGCTGTAGTATGCTGTATCATATATAAATGTACAGGCCTATATAATGTTTCCAGTGCCTTTTGGAACTTTAAAAGTCATGTTTGCTACTTATGTTGAACAGCTGAAAATGCAGAATTTTTATGTGTATCACACCTGAAACGCATTCTGTTACTGGCAAAAGCTACACTTTAACATAGCTGTAGGAAATTTTTCAAATTATGACATTTACAATGAACCCAGATGGAAAAAATACTTTATGTGTAATCAGCTGTTCAGTAAATGCCATTGCTACACCTTAGCACTTAGAAACTGTTAATATTCAGTAGCAGATTTCCTAAGTCTAAATGACTCTATAATATTTTCGTTCTCGACAACTGTATATTTTTATCTTGGTACCTTATTTAACTATAAACTTTACATACATATACAATTTCTAGACTCACAAAATAACTATATGTAAAATATCTCTATGTAAATCTTGTTCTTTTGAAAATCACCTGGTTACAAGGTCACTGCAGTAGCTAGTAGGTAGCTAGGCGTGGTACTTCTGTAGTTAGGACAGCAAAAGCAAAAAAATCTAATAATCCATGGTTTACAATTTTGATATAGACTTTCTTAAGTGATTTATAGCCTTACTGAATGTTAGCTACATTATCAAACGCTCTTATTTCTTTTGAATGATACAAGATAATTGTTGAATCTAGTTAGCTAGCCATGCTATTATCTATAGCTTGTGCATAGGTAGCAGATGAATAACCTATTTGGGTGTACAAGAGACATTAACCTGGAAATGGGAAATATATCAATGCTAATAAATGTAACAATGCTAATCCAGATTGTACAGTACTGTATAATGCTTACATGTTATTTAGACAATTAAAATGCCATTTTTAACTTTTTGGAAGTTTTTGATCTTGTGACACAACATTGCCCTTTCACAAACTCAATGGACTCATCATGAAGACATTGATTAACAAAGAGCTGTTCTGTATTCTGTGGATTTTCTCATGCCCTGGTGTGAAAGTGCAGTTCAATCAAGCATGCAATATTAAGGGTGTTGGCCACTGAAAATTTAAATCTCCAGCTTCACACGTGCATCTACTACAGCTCCCGTAGTTTTAGAGGGGAAAGTTTGAAATAAACCCACTTCAACATTCTCCTAACCACAAGCACAGCAGTATACCCAACAATGAGACCCCTGAGGGAATCCTGAAAAGCACCACATGGACACACCTGATTTAACACACCCACCCAAAAATGCACACAAGCACTGACTTTGTGTGTTGTAAAATTTCCATTAGTATATCAATATGGGTCATCAGAGAAGAGGAACTTTGTCCTGCTGGTTTACATATATAGTTTAAGGTTTGCACGTTAAGGCTGATGGGATACAACAGTAAAGAGGGGACATTTGTGTTGTAGTTGTTCTCAGAACCGTCTGGGTCACTTGCTTCAGGAGTTTCAGTACTTATAGAAACTTCCCTACTAATTTCCTGTCCCTTAAAATGTTGCTACTCTGTCCTTGTATGACTCAGTGCATGTTTCGGTTTCTGTGCACATGTTTTTCTGACCTTCATAGTTTTCAAAACAGCTTTTTGTGAGCTATTCTTTTTCACTTTTTGGTTGTCCTTCTTATAGCCGGCACAAAAATAATGCTGTCTTTGATCTAAAGAGATGAATGGGAGAACTTCCCGCAAATGACTTATTGGGCCCTATTCCTCAACAGTACCTTTAAAGGCCCAACTTGGTGGTCTATTGTCCAGGAGCCTGCTCAAAATCAGAGGGTATTAGTTCTACAGTGTATTGCCTTGCAACCCAGTATTTAGGGTGCTAGAGTTATGCTGCTCTCACTTGAAAGCCAGTTCTTACCATGACGTTCAAATTATTGTTGTTATGCAGAATATATTTAACTTATAATTTAATCAAATTAGCAAAAACAGTGTTTCCAGGGTTCTGCAGGGTTCTTTAGCACATTCCAGCCTTTTTTATGCCTTGACTTTGTTTCTATTTTTATTGTTTTACACAAGTAAATGTAGATGTTTGTTCGTCAAATTCATCAAATACCTTTAATATTTTGAAAAACAAGAGTGTCATGTAGACAGTTTCACAGTTTTGCTCCCTCTGATTCAGATCCAGCACTCTGATTCAGAAACAGACGAGGTTTGTCTCTGAAGGGATGGTTGGTTCCTCTTTATTTGCTGTGCACAATGATAGCATTAGCTAATGTTTGCCAATGGGTGACTTAGGGCCTGTGCCTACAAATACAAACCAACCTGCAGTGCCTAATGTTCTAGACAAATCCTATGAAATTCAGTGTTCACAGCGCTCAGAGTCTTAGGCAAAAAGAAAAACACCAAGTTAATTTTTTCTTCTGCACTCAGCTCAAAACGGTTCAACTTTTGAATCTTCTCTGCATTTCTCCATGTTTAATGTCTCTCGCCAACTAATCAAAATAAAGTGGGGGTTGAACTGGGAAGGAAACTTTTTATTTGTAACCTGGCAACAACAAGTGTGTGCAAGAAGCACTCAGAAGATGAGGTCATAGGTATTTTTCACAAAACAAAAAAGATATCTGTGGATGCGTGGGATTGCCTTGGTAATCTGTAGATGCTTTGTAGACCCCTTTGACATATAATAGCTCCATACCATATCACTGCTAGAACAGTGTCAAAAATATGTGAGTAAAACAATGTTAAAAACGATTAACATTGTTCACTGCAACCATTGTCACCTATGCTTTCATCTGATGACATCATCTCCTTGGCGCCCTTTCCTTTTCAAGATTATTTGACCTGGCAATAGTACCAATACCTCTGGGCTCACTGTATGTGTTATCCCATTTCCATCAATTTGTTGAATTCCCATAGTTGTTCTCTTCATGTAATCACATAGCAACAAAAAATGGACATAGATATGGGATCCAATCCCTGATTTACCACATGTTTACATCCCAATACAGGTGGTTTTTTTCTGTTTTTTAAGACCGTGGTCATCTCTGCTGGTGGTTAATTAATCATAGCCAGTTTCACACAAGGAAATTTTGTCAATCACCATCATCAGTTTCCTTTAATAAAAGTTACGAGGTTTTTTTTCAGGGAAATGAATGTGTGCAAAGAACTGAACAGTAAATTAACCACTAATTTGTGACTTTTGTCCAGCCGTCTATTGTAACAATGAAGTATGACTGTCCCAAGATCCCACAGCACACCTGGACTTCCCTTACGGCACACCCATATGTCTCAGCACAGCATTTGTGAACTACTGATTTAAAATATGGCATAGGTAGTGCATCTAGAATCTCCACACAGACAAGTAAAAGACAAAAAGGCAAATGCTCATATCACCATATATATACTACACTCACATCACGTAATTAATCAGTCACCAAAATACCTTTTTCTGGGAAACTGAGTAAAGGAAAAAATACTCTCCCATAGGAATTTTACAGCTGTGAGTCAGTGACAAGGGTAGCTGAGTCTATCAACAGAAATTTGTATTCGTATCCAATTGGCGTTTAGATACAGGTACCAGCAGGCCCACAGCGTCATAGGTATACCTTTCCTGGCAGTTTAAGGACAAGCCCAGGAGGGAACAGTGCTTTAACACATATCACAGAAGGCTATTGTATCTCCCTACAGGGATGTTAAAATGCCCAAACTCTTGTTTTCAAGGATTCGACTTTACGAATTTAAGGATTTAATGCCCAACATAAAGCGGCCACGAAGGTAAGCCAAGCACACTAATGATACTAAGTTTACCTTTATAAACTTTACACTAGCAAACATATTGAACTTGATTTTGTTTTCAAGGATTGACATTGTACTGAACTGCAGGAGGCATAAGAAGGATATCCAGTGCATCAGTGTACAGAAACGTAATGATGAGATGTACTCTTCAAAGCTAAGGTATCATATGATTGGAACTGTTAGTTATCTTCATCTCCATGGTGTATATTAGAAAGAAAATAATAACCATATCTCATTTCCTTACAGTTGTCAGACTGACCATAAACTTCAACTGGAAAAATTGCTGAAGGACAAAAGTAAGAAATGTTACTCTTCACAAAGTTGAGCCCTGTGATTCTACAAATGACTTTCATGTAATGAATAATTCTGTATGTTTAACCCTTTCCCTCTTTGCAGAGTATTTAGCAGCATTCCGCTCTTTTCTGCAGTCTGAGTTCAGTGAGGAAAACATTGAGTTCTGGCTGGCATGTGAAGAGTTCAGGTTGACTACCTCACCAGAAGACCTTCGATGGAGAGCAGAGGAGATCTACCGGGAGTTCATCCAGCCGACAGCCTGCAGAGAGGTCAGTTTGTCATTAATACTAGAGCTGAATGATATTTCATGCTTAAAAGAAGAAATTGCTTTCTTTGCCTTTCTGAGTAACTTTGTAAACTAAATGCAATCTCAAAATATAAAAATGGCATTTTATCAAAATGGCATTACAGAAGAGAGGAAAGTATGATTGCATCAGAGCAAAAACTGTACAAAACATTCACAAATTCAGTGAAGCAATACAGATGACTACCAAATTTCATAACTTCCAATGCTTCTGGTGCTTTTAGTACAGTATTTGCTGTGCAGTTTTTCAGTGAAGATGCACTGAATCAGAATCAGAATACTTTGGTAAATCCCAGAGATAATTATGTTGTCACAGTTGCTCCAAGACATTAAGAACAATAATGTTAAAATACGTTAAAATACCAACAAACAAGTTAAAGTACCAAAGTAGAAGAGTTTGGAGTGAGGTTCTGTAGCATTTCATTAATTTCAAATAATGCACAGAATTTTCTGAAATGTGAACCATAGATTGTACATAAAATATAGACATAGCCAGTAAGATATCACACAGTGGTAGGCAGTAGGCAGCACGTGTATCAGGTAGGGTTGTCAAACAACGTATACTTGGATGCTAATTGTACTACACATTATTATTGGATTAGATATTTATGTTAGTTTTTTGAAGTCAGATATGACCATATTTGGAGGTTGGAGTCTTAAGTTATCAGCTATAGCTAGCGTGCTAGGTTAGCAAGCTGCAAACATAAATTGAAACACAAACTTCTTATACAGGTTGTACCTCACAGCGTGCTATATTATTCGTCAGGTAATTTAATTAAAGTCCTCTAAAAGGCAATAACAGAACAGGCACAGGGAAGAGGAAGAAGTCCAGTTCAGTAACTGGAGTTAGAGAAGGTAAGAACTGTGACAGGATAAGAAGTCACACTCCTACCTCCAACATCCAGATGAATGAGTTATTAAAAAAACATCCACCATACTGTTGTTATGAAGGGGGACTCTACCCACAGAGAATATAGCTAGGGTTTTTTTTTTTTTTTTAATACCAGGCTGTAAATATGTTTTTAATGCTGTATTTCTTGGAAATATCTAAGTCTATGGGGGACTGACTTGTGTGGCCATTCAAGGAACTTCCACATTGGCTTCTTTTTTAGCTACAGAAGTTGCAACTTGAATTGAAGCAATTCCAATAAAATAGTAATCATTCAGCTAAATGGCAAGCTAAATGTTTTATATATTCTTCAATGTTTCTTTGAAAGAATGAACTATTTCATTAACAAAGTAAAAGTAAAATCTGAATAAAAATGGAGCAAGAAATGACATAGTTAAAAAAAAAACAAGGAAAGGAAACTCTTTAGGGACAAGTAGTTTGTGTGTGATCTGTCTCAGTAGCTAGAATTCTGAATTTCATGGAGTTTCATCTGATGAATTGGAAAGCATATAAGAGAACTAGCAAGTTAATGTTTGAGTTATTTTTTTTTTTTTATCTTACCAGTGATAAAATTGGCCCAAAGAAAAATGCATCAGCGAGAATGCTCAGCTTTATCTTTGCTTTGTTAAAAATGTGACCCTAGGATTCAAAGGTACTTTCTTACCTCTTTCCAGGGGTGTATTTTCTACGTCTTGGGGGGGGGTCACATTTGAATTATTTTGAATTTAACTTTTTCAAGCATCTTTTTACAAATAGCTGACAAACCTAGCCAATATGGGAATGCATTACATGATGATATGTTGACTCACATTTTTTTCCTCAGATCAATGTAGACCAGCATGTTAGAGAGAAGATCAAGCAGGCACTGGAGAAACCGAGCCTTTCCTGCTTTGATGAGGCCCAGAAACATGTTTACCTGCTGATGGAAAGAGACTCTTGCCCCAGATTCCTGCACTCAGATGCCTACCTGAGTCTAAAGCACAAATCCAGGACTCTGTGGTACCTTTAGAGATAGCTCCCATGCCTGTTTTCTATCCAGCTACTCCGAAACGTTATTTCACACTGGGTTTAGAGCGAAACAATAAATTAGTTGATCCAAGCATAAACTAATATTTTTAACAGTGTGCAATGTCATTTTTTTTTTTCGTACTGATAAAATGCCCTGGACTATAATATAGCGAGACAAACACAATGACAGAAAAGTAATGTGAGTGTGGTGATATGTACATATAAAGAATGCTGTTGGTATGTGTTAGTACTTTAGATGACTTTGAAGAGTTCAAGGTTCTTTGAAATGCTGTATGTGTTAACTGAAAGTCTAAGTAAGTTCAGCTTGTAAAGATATGGTTTCTTATGTGAAAAGTTAGGACTACTTGCCCAAATTTGGGTAATCTTTAGTCAGTAACTGTAGTCATTCATCATCTATAACTATTCTTTTTATTCTGACCATTTCCAATATAGTCAGAATTATATTTATCTGACTGACTAACTGAGACATGGGGAAGGGCATGAGTCAAATAAAAGAAGAACAGTTTCCACAGCTTACCCAGCAAAGGGATTCTGTTTTCAGTCACATGTCTGCTATATCCTTTAATTAGGTGTGGGGATGACTCTGTACACCAACATCAGGGTTTATCAAACTGGAAAAAAGTAACCCCCCACTCTAACCCTTGATCCCGCTCTGTTCTGTAAATGGCCTTATTCCTAAAAATTGTGCCTTAAAAAGGAGTACTGAGGCAGCTAATAATAACTCAAGGGCTTAAATGACAACACAGGAGTCATCAGACAACCTGATGCGTAACAGATCAGCCCTCAACGTGCTGCCTTGTTAGGGGAATAATCTCATCACCCACAGACAATGACTGGGGAAAATACATGTGAAAAAATAAAAAAAGCCAGAAAGAGTAGTCTGGGAAAGGTTTGTTCAGATGAAAATGGGAGACTGTGTATTTCAAACAGTTCCACTTTAATAAAGGTTTATGTCACATTGGTTTCTACTCATGGTCTGATGTTGTTAAAAAATCTAAGCAGTTTTTCCAATTGTGATGAATACTGTGGGGCAAAAAAAGAATTAGTAGTCATATAGAATCTGCTTCATCACTTCAAGATTTGGTAATAAAAAGACAGTAGCTTATATTTTTTGCATCTGTAAGTCCCTCGTACCATTATTCAAAAGGATATTTGAACCTTATCTGGTCAAAGACTAATAGATAAATGACCAGAAATCATTTTTTAAAAATACTATATTGAGGTGTTTGCTCTGTTTTTAACATCAGGTGAAAGCCCACAGTTCATGTACTACCGTATAAAAGAGAACACCAATAAAAGGTGTAAAAACAAACTATGAAATTTATTTGTTTTGTAGTTCCAACATGAGTGAAGAAGGCTATGAGACAATGTTGCTATTAGACTAAAGATTAAACTTCCATGCTTAAATCTAATATTGTTTCCCTGTTTTAGCCAGTTTACAATCAACTTCCACTTCAACATGACACAAAGAGAGTAAATGGCAGTTGAGTCTAAGCACATCCCAGTCTGTTAGTCAGCTAACCTAGCCACTAGGGACAACAGATTGGGCCTTCAGGTGTATATTCAGTTGGAGTTTGAATGTTATAGTTACTAGTCGTTAGATAGAAATGCATATGGATTCTAAAAAGCAAACGAAGAATTAAGTTTTCAGGCAAAAGCCAAATGTTTTGGCTATTGCTTTCCATGCAAACTATTTACTTTGATGTGAGAAAGGTTGCTCAAATACTATTTGGACAACGAGGGAAACAGAAACAGAAATCATACACTCAGTATAATAGCAGAACATCCTTTATGGTTCCAAAACATGAAGCTAACGTGGAAGTGCCTTAAGACAGCATTTATTCTGATGGCCAGCAAAAATTTAATTGTATAAAAGTCTATGGGAAAATGACCCTTTGGCTCCCTCGATGCATGACCTCAATTAACACTTTCTATGGTATCGGTCACTAGACTGAAGTGCTTTCTATTCTAATATCATGTAATTTTGTAAATTATGGTTGCCATTAGATTGAAAAAGGGATGATAAAGTCTCAGTCAAATTAGCCACTCGCTCGTCCAGTTTTAAATTGCCAAGTTGGCTGCAGCGAAAATGCAAACTTAAAACTTTGTAACTGACCCTCCAGTTAGTCATGTGCCAACATCCATGTGTCATAGTCTCTCAGAGAAACCAGAAAGCTTCTGATACCAAAATATTTCAGGGAGAAATATCTTTATAGAGATACATCCACTCATACCATTTTTCTATGTATCAGTAACTACAACTCTTGTCTTTTAAAAATTACTTTATTATTATGAATTATTATACCCTGGACCAGTTGTGTTTAAGAGGGTATACCTATTGGACCTTAAGATCTGAAACTGTATTTTGGATCCTTAATCTCATAATTACACACAGAAAAAGAAAAAAAATATTTTCTTTCATGAACATGAAGCAATAACTTTGAGTAAAATGCAACTGAAATGTATAAAATCAAAGGTATATTTAATCAAATAATTAATCATTAAGAAAAAAATATTCTTGGTATAAAGATGAAGTCAGTATTTGGGGGGATATATATA
>VVHJ01053030.1:6104-19456 GCA_015107715.1 Tylochromis polylepis
TTGTATAATGCTTCTTATCTGTTTAACAATGATCACCGTTACACAATACGAAACAGTTAATGTCATGGTCTGTGTGCTGGCAGGCAGAATGGAGGACCCAAACGCAGGACTCATAGAGATGAAGAATAGAGATGAAGATGAACTTAAGAGGCTTTATTGCTGTACTCTATACAACAAAACATTCACAAAACAAAGCCGGTAGGCAGGCTGGCGGACAGAACACACAGTAGAGATGAGGGTTGAGGGTACGACGCGACACCGAGCAAAGAACACACAGGGTTTAAATACATGGTGGATAACGAGGGGACCGGACACAGGAGGGAGACACAGCTGAACCTAATAAACCAGACAACACAAGCAGGCAAAACTGAATACACTAACCAAAGACAGACCTTCAAAATAAGACAGGAAGTAACAGACACGCAGACTGACCCAGGGTGAAACCAAAGATTAATAATAACAAAACAAATCAAAACACTGGGTCACCGACCCAGGACCGTGACAGTTAACCCTGTTCAGTTTTATGGTGTTCCATAAAAAGTCTTACATTTGGTCATAATCTCACTTTACAGCTGGAATCCCAAAATGCTGCATGAATACAAAGAGTGACATCCGGCCACGAATACTGATGAACGTTCAAAGATGGGAGATGCAGGAAAACAACGGTGCCTGTGACATCCAAGCACTTGTGTAAGTGTTGAAAACTAATTTGCCAAAATGTTACAGGTAATTTTGTAGTTATTACATGATCATTCATGTAATCATTCATTTCTCAGCTGTACAGTTTCAGTTAAATTATGATCAAGAAACAAACTGGAAGCTAATACCGTCACATCAGCTAAGACCTTTTACTTCAGGTTACATTAATATTTGTATTTAATTGTTTTTCCTTGTGCATCCACAGACTGTATGTAAAGGACTTTAAAAAGCCAGTATGTGCTCATCCCAATTTGAAGCGAAAACTGAAGACCATTCAGAAAATAAAGGAACAGATGATGCACAAACGTCCTTCCTAGGACAAGGAGCAAAAAAACCATCTTCTCCAGATGTTCGTGTATCATGTTTCCCACGAAAGGTGTTTTTCCAGAGTTTTTATTATGTAATAATTATCATTTAGTTCCACCTCAACTGCCTGTAGCAACATTGCTTACATGTTAAGGCATTAGTACCGCTGAGCAGTAATATGACATTACTTCTACTACTACTATTTTAGTATTACATTGACAGATACCATCCTACTTCTAAGTAGCTACTTTAAGTGTATTATGCTGTATGTAAGAAAAAACCATAGGTTTGCATGTAATAGAATATGAAGTAATGGAGTATTTTTTTTACAGTGTACTAAAACTTTTTAAACTGTTTAATGATGCAACTATATCTTGTACCACTGTGTTGATGCAAATAGATTTTTTTTTTAAAAAACTGTAAAGTGTGATGTCTATTTTTCTTTTACTTTGTTTTCTGTTAATCTGCAAAAATAGAGCAGTTAAGACCATCAAGCCATCATTAGACTACCAGCAAACAGCTTGATAGTGTAGTAGTTAACACAGTTGCTTGGCAAAAGAAGGGCTACTGGTTCAGTTCCAACTAGAGACACAAATTCCCTTTGGGGTTGTGTCAGGAAGTGTCTGTCAAATCAAAAATGTTGTACTACCTGGTGTAGTGACCTTTTGTGACAAGTAGCTTCCATGTTAAACTACCAGCTGGGTTACATCATGATAGCAAAGCTGCTTTTCCCAACAACATTCAGTCATTTCAGAAAACTAAGTTAAAAAAACAAAAAAACAAAGCACTAAACAAACACTGTGGTGTGTTACTATAGCTCACTTTATTGAGCTGTTCTAAAGGTGCTGCAGGGGCCTGGGGCCATGTCTGGCCCAGACCTGTTCCTGCATATTACTGCTGCTGTCTAGTCCAAGAAAAGGAAAAAGGGTGGACGACATTCCTCCTAACGTTTTAAAAGTGACCCATATTCTTTCTTAATTCTTTGTGTGTCATTCATTTTCTCTAATTTGGTATCCATGAGTCAAATTCTGTTTAAATAATGGTTATTACACATGTCTGAACTTGTCTTAGGGGACAATACATTAGCCTGCTGTTCACTCATAGTTTAAGCAGAGTTAAAAGTGAAAGTAAGATAAATGCTTTTTTTATTTGACTAAGCATTTGAGCACTGTTCAATAACCTTTATATTTATCTTTATCACTGTTATCATTTTAGTAACATGATTTTTTCAAAGAGCTGCTGACTGGCTAAAGCACATGTTCACACACGCCTCAGTGTTGGTGGGTAGGTGCACAGGTATGTGTGTGACTTCGGTGTCAGTATTTAAACACCAAGGACATGTTTCCTCCCCACACTTGCTCTGCCATCATGGATGTGAAAGTTGTCTTTGTGATTGTTTGTTTGTGCACACTGGCCATCACCTCCAGTGAAGGTAAGGACACTCAGAGCAAACACACATGCAAAAACCAAGAGAGCACTAGCTCTGCACAGATTATACATTAGGTACATCCTAAATAAGTGAATGAGCTCACATTTAAAGCTGTTTTGAGAGAAAAGGGGAAGGTGTGTGGCAAGCACATTAATCCTGAAGTTTAGACAAGATGAATACAGTTGTCTGTTTTGGCCTGAAATTATTCCAATAAAAATCCAGTAAAAATTTGTTTCAGCACGTTAACTTGCAGCTGACTCATCTGCTCAGTTTAACCACAACTACCATTGCACAATACAAAATGCTGAACTCTGTTCTGTTTCATGGTGTTTCAAAAAATGAACTGTGCTCTCAGGGAAAAAAGTAGACATCAGTAACTGGTCTGTAAAAACATGAATGTTTATACTATGTTTTTTTTCCTCTCTCTTTTTGGAGCACTGTTAGTAAGGAAGCGCATCCTCAGAGTAACTATCATGGAAGAAAATGCTGTCTATATACATTTTTTAGTCAAAGAAAATATGATGTAACTTCCATATTTCGGTTTTAATCTCACATTACAGCTGGAATTCCAAAATGCTGCGTGAATACAATGACAAAAGTCAAGCCACGATTACTGAACATTATAAGATGGGAGATCCAGGAAAGCAAAGGCAAATGTGAAATCGAAGCACTTGTGTAAGTGTTAAAATTACTCATCTGATCAGTTTAACCACAGGTTATGGGTAATTTTGATCATTACATGATCATTGATTACATAACATGCACTGATAATCTGTACAGTATGAATTTTATAATGATCAAGACTGATCAAGAAATAAACTTTGTCACCAGATTGTATCTCTATTCAATCTTACTTGGAGTTACATAAATATTTGTGTTATTATCTTAAATTGAAACATAATCATGTTTTCTTGTGTATCCACAGGCTGCATGTAAAGGGCTCTAAAAAGCCAATATGTGCTCATCCAAGTGTGCTGAAAAGAATGAAAAAGATCAAGATGAAAAGACAGTAGGGTGTGGAACAGAAACTCTCTTCTCCAGAAATCTTTATATCATCTGGTGTTTTCAAGAGTTTCAGTTGCCTTCATATAATTGCTTTCTTTTATTTTGATCTTAAAGGCAACTATCTGCTACTGTAACTCTGTTGCTAAGAAACTTTGCATGTACTCAGGTACATTTTAGAGGTACTGCTATTATTTTATATACTGATGTTTTACACAAATACCATATAGATGTCATCATGTTTCATGAATTGCTATAAATAAAGGTACATGAGTTCGTTAGACTTGTCTCCATCTCAACTGCCTGCGAGAGTACTGCTTACACGTTAAGACATTTATAGTGATGATGTGTGACACAGAATCCAGCATTGACAGATATCATTCTCGGGTATTTAACTGGGTATTTTTTTGTAGTATAGTATACATTTTTAAACTGTTCAGCCCTCCAGATACATCTTGTTCTACTGCATTTATACAAACAGAATTTTTTAAAAAGTCACTGCGAGCTGTGATTTGTTTTTCTTTTACTTTACGTACACATGCAAAGAGCAGTCAAGATTGTCCAGCCATACTGAAACTACAAGCAGAGAGATATTATGCTAATAAAGCTGCTGCTGGACAATGATATTCAGTCATTTCAGAAACACAGCAACATCAAAAGTTTCAGGCTTCAGCTGATAAAGGGCAGGATATGGACCCAAATGCAGGACTCAGGGAAACAGTATGTAAACTTGAAGTGCAGCTTTAATGTGGAATACATAAAGTATTTTTTAAAAAGTACAAAATAAAGGCAACAATGAACAGAGGGAGACTCAGACAATATAAACACACAAGGTGACGAAGGAAATGGGATACAGGTGAAAACACAGCTGAAGGCAATAAACCTAATGAATCTGAATGGGAAGTTAACCTAGACATGGAAAACAACTGGTGTCAAAATAAACCAGGAAATAACGAATAGTTAGAACACGACAACATTACACAAAAGGAAAGACTGGGTTGGACGGGCAACTCCAAAACTAAAAGCATGATTAATAATGATTAATAGAAATGGTCTAAATAATCCCCCAAACCCCAAAACTTTAATGATAAACAAAACCATAAAAGTACAGAGAAAAAGAATGTAGACACCCAAGTCTTTACTAAGTGCTTGTTTCTTTGTGGCTAAAGCAAAAAACTCAGTCAAAAATCCCTTCAAAAAAGAGGCTGGCGACGTCCATTCAATAATATTAAAGCTATGAGAAAAAATGATATACTGCAAATAGCTTCTAGTAACATTAGACATTTAAGAAAGAAATGACCAAGTGGTTATTGTGAAAATTTATTTTGCATATCTGAGCTATCTAAAAATGCTGTTGGGATTGTAACTCTACGTTTTCACAGAAAAGAAAGTAAAAAGAGTGACACGTATTAAAAGTGACAATTGTTCTTTCCTGACTGTTGGCTCTACTTGTGTTTTCATTCCATACCCATCAGTTCAATAGGATTCTGTTTGAAGAGTGGTTATTGGACCTGTTAGAGCCTGTCTGAGTGAAGCACACCTGTAACTGACAGCACTAACAATTTAAACAAGACATCGGGCTGAAAGTGAAGAGAATAT
Organism: Tylochromis polylepis; assembly: GCA_015107715.1. Taxonomy (NCBI): domain Eukaryota; kingdom Metazoa; phylum Chordata; class Actinopteri; order Cichliformes; family Cichlidae; genus Tylochromis; species Tylochromis polylepis. Next base: position 11,140 of record VVHJ01053030.1, read on the forward strand.
TTCTTAAAAATTTTTATTAAGTATGGCAATCATGTTTAATAGCCTTTTGATATTTTATATTATTATTGCTGTTTTTAATGTTTAGGCATCATGTTCCATTCAATTAGCTTCTTACTGGTTAAAGCACATGTTCACGCACTTCCTTCTCAGTGTTGGTGGGTGGATGCACAGGTACGCTTTGTTGTCAGTATTTAAACATCAAGGGCACGTTTCCTCCCCACACTTGCTCTGCCATCATGGATGTGAAAATTGTCTTTGTGATTGTTTGTCTGTGCGCCTTGGCCATCACCTCCACTGAAGGTAAGGACACTCAGGGCAAACACACATGCTGAAACCAAGAGAGCACCAGCACTGTACAGATTATACTTCAGGTACATCCTAAATTAGTTCACATTTAAAGATTTTTTTTCTGAGAAAATTCCAGTGATAACTACTCTACATCTTCCTGAGGTTTAGACAAGATGAAGATACCTGTGTGTTTTAGCACAGCTGGGGTTTTGGGGTTTTTTTCCAGGAACTTCATCCAGCTGGTTTAAAGCATAAAATTATTCCAGTAAAAATCTGTTTCAGAAAGTTAACTTCCAGCTGACTCATCTGATCAGTTTAACCACAAACACCATTGCACAACACTAAAACCTAGCCCTTTCCAGTTTTATGATATTCTAAAAAAATATATTTACTATGCTAAAGAAACAAAAAGTAGACGTTGATAACCTTTTTATAAAAGTGCAATACTGTAAGTTTTTTTGTTTTTGTTTTTTTGGAGAACTGTCAGAATGGAAACACAATTATTCTGTAACAAAGCTCTTTTTCTTTCATTTTTTATATTATGTTAGCTTTATACTTTTTAAAATTCTTAAATTTGGTCTTAATCTCACATTACAGCTGGAATCCCAAAATGCTGCATGACAGCAAACAAAAGAATCCATCCACAGTTAATAAAGGACATTCTGGGATGGGAAATGCAGGAAAGCACCGGTCCCTGTGACATCCGAGCACTTGTGTAAGTGTTAAACACTAATTTGCCAAAAGGTTACAGGTAATTTTGTAGTGATTACATGATCGGTTAATTAAGTGTTGAGAATTATCGACAGTAATTTTGTTTTGTTTTGTTTGTTATTTGTTATGATGTTACTTATAACATCATGCATTCATCATATAAAATAAAAATTAAATGTAAAAAATAAACACCAATAAACAAACTGTATCTGCAGGCTGTAGAGGCAGTTTTCCTTCATTTTTACTTAGGGTTACTGTATTTGCACTGTTATGTTAAACTGAAACACATTTCTGTTTCTTTGTGGACCCACAGGGTGTTTGTAAGGGGCATGAAAAAGCCACTGTGTTTTCATCCAAAAGCGAGGCAACTCCTGGACCAGCTTAAGAAAAAGAAGAAGAGATTTTTTTGAGATGTGGAACAAAAAACGTACTTCTCCAGATATCTGGGTATCATGTTTCCCACATATGTTGTTTTCAGGAGTTATATGATATACATCATGCTTGGTTGTTGTTGTTGCTTTTATTCTGATCTTAAAAAGCTATCTACTGTAACTCTGTTACAAAGCAACACTGCATTTACTCAAGTATTTTTTAGGGGTACAACTATTGTTTCATATATTGACACTTTACATTAAGAAAATGTGTCATTACGTTTTATGCATTATTATAAATTAAACTACATGAACTGGTTTGAGTTGAGCCCATCTCAACTGCCTGCAGTGGTACTTCTTGTGTTAACGCATTAATGTGATGATATTGTTACCACTAGTACTACTTCTACTTTGTAAAAATTGACAGATACCACTCTACAGCATGTAATAGTGTGTGCCATAGCCTATAAAGATGTTTAATCAAGTAAATAAATCTTGGCATTTATACACCAAGAATAAAAAAAACCTTTAAACTGTGATTCATATTATTCCTTTATTCTATTTTGTCTGCACCTGAAAATATAGAGTGATCGAGTCATAGTTCAGCCTACCAGCATAGACACATTATGATAACAACGTTGCTGCTGGGCAACAATGTTCAGTCATTTCAGAAACACGTCATGATCAAAATAACCTGGACACCAAGGTCTTTCCTATGTGTATCTAAAAATGCTACTAGAAATGAAACTCCAAGTCCTTATTGAAAAGAAGGAAGACTTTATTTTTGGTTCAGTGTTATCCTCTGATAAGAAACCCCGATTTATCCCCTAGAGGCAAGTACATTCATCAATGAATGAAGGCTGCACCTCACAACCCACATGACTATATGAATCTGCTGCCGGTCTGCTGCTTTTCTGGCACCAGACATCAGTAATAATGTTTCCCTGTGCTGACAAGCTCAAAGCTGTTTTTGGTGTCAGGCAAATCTTCCTTAAATACATAAATGAACTCTGTCGCAATCAGAATTTGATAGATTGCCATGGGCTTTAGTTCAGACACCTATGTTTCTGAGTCAGTGAATTGCCATTCATTTTGGTGAGCCCCTCATCAAATGCTTCACTCTTCCTGCAAATATCAATATCTCAATATCTTCCAAACTGTAAAGCATAGAAAAAAGTTTTTGTATGAATGGGTGAATGAGGCAAGCTCTATAAAGAGCTTTGAGTGTTCAGGTAGAGTAGAAACGCACTATATAAGAACCAGTCCATTTACCTTTCACCATTACCATAACTGAGCCAAATTTTTTCAACTGAGCAAGAGTGTTGTCAAAAATCTATTTAGCCTATTTGAGGCAAGCTTTCTTGTAACTTAAGCAGTCTTCAGGAACAGTTGTTGGATGTTGGCTGTTTTTTGTTTCATTCTATGTCAAGATGATCTCACACTGATTCAATAATGATGAGGGCCAGGCTCTAGGGAGGCCAATTCATAATAATGTTTCATTGTGTGTTATTCTATCCAGGTAAGCTTTTACTGTGCTAGCAGTGTGTTTGGGATCATTGCCAAGATGAAAAATCAAGCTATTGCCAATCAAACGCTTTCTAGGTGATACTGCATGGTGGATCAAAATCTAACTGTACTTTTGTGTGAAACATGTCCTCGAGGTTAAAACTGGCTAAATTAAATCTGTAAATTCTGCCAACTTTTATCCTCCAATTGTTTAAGGACACACTGCACACGATGCCAAGATAAGGTTTCAGCTAATAGCTCATTAAGAATCACCTTGTTGGTGCAAAAATATTATTTTATGCCACACTATATAACTTTAGAATTTTTCATAGATTAAACTAAAGAAATTAGTCAAGTGCCTTTTTAGTCCTTGGATGATTCACATGTCATTGTTAAGTGGTTCAACAAAGAAATTTAAAAAAAGCATTCCCCTGAAAATGTTACAAGTTACAAGGACTGGAATGAAAATGCCTTAAAAAGAAATGTCCAAAGAAAAGCTCTGAAATACCTTCAGAAAGCCCAGAGAACTATTGCTCAAGATAACTTTAAAACAAAAGACATGGCTTTATATTTGCCACCAATGAGCAAAATATAAAGACTTGAGGGACGGCTCAAGATTCTTGGAAGACTTTTGTAATTTTGTGTAATACTAGAAAGTCTAGTTTCTTTACGTATACTGGGGACTTGTTTGATCTTATCCCCTGATAGTCCTCAGATCCTGTTACCACCTCTGGCCACACTAATCCCCTGAAGAGAAGCTGTCACAGTAAAGGCTGTAAAACTTATGGGAATGGCTGAGTGAGTTTGTTTGATTTATTTGAGTACATTCCATACAGTGCAGAATAAAAACACTACAAGGTGGGAAGTACAATTCCAGTAAGCTCTCTTCGTATGCCCGAGGAGTTTCTTCATGCACAAGTACTTTCAAAAAAAATCTTTTCTTGTCCCAGATTTTACTTAAATAAACACACACAAAAACCTTATGAATGTTTTTTGTGTCCCGTGATGTACTGTTAAGATGTGAAAATGACTGTTGAAAGCCTGAAAGAAACTAAGGAACGTGATGACTATCCTAAGATCCAGCAATTAATTATTATGCCCTGTGCGGGTCATGACTCTGAGACCTCTATGTAAAGCAAAATGTAGGCAATCTATTTCAGTCCTACTATACTGTCAAGAGGACATCTTGTGCTTTCTAGTGACACCACATCTGTGGGGGGTTGACTAACAGACAACAGAGGCTTTTTTCCAGATATTATTTTCCCCTTCCTAAAAATCAAACAGTTTCTTCTGAGATTCTTAACTTCAACTCATATGGTTTTCAGAAATGTACAGTAACTTTAATTCTTTCCAAACAAAACTTTCATCCAATGACCTTTGTTGTGGACAGCAGCACTCACCAACTCCCAATGTCCATATTTCAGGAAGGGCTGAGCAGGGCAGAAAGGATTTTAATTGCAGAAGAACAGTCATACTTATAGATGTCACAGATGGGGTGGAGGAGAGCCAAGCATTAGAGCAGGAAGGTGAGCACTCAGAAGACATACCAGCTTTTGAGTAAGCTTAGCACTGATCAAAAAGGTAATCAAAAAGAATTTTAACACTTTTTTAACTATTAAAAAAAAGTTAACGATTTATTTATATTTAATTGACCTTTTTTGTCATAAAGCTTCTTTCTCTTGTTATTTAACCATATAACTATGATAAAATAAATGGAGTTTCTGGTCCTGTGTTATTCAGCACTGCATAGGCCTGTACTTTTAATTGTCAAATCAGTCTTTGCTTTTACACTGAAACATACATAGGGCTGAGTCTCAATCCGTGTGATGAGAGATTATGCTGTGTGGGTCGTTTTGCTGTTAGGGTTCGGGGAAGCTTCGGCACTATCGTTGTTTAGAACAGAGATTCTCAGACATTTTTTAGCCTCTTTCACTTCAGAAGCTGAGAAAAGTCCATCCCCACTCCCAAAAGTTTTAATCACTCCAGAACAATAAGAAGGATTTCAGCTTTAAGCTTACATAAATAAATGTCATCACAACAACATTAGCTAAGTTATTTATTTTTTCACCTGCTCATGTACCACACCTGCTGTAGCTCCACACCCCACCAAGGATGAGGAGAGGGGTGTGACACCCCAAAGCAATACAAAGCTGTTTTGGCTGATCATCTTTATCATCTGATAAAATCTATCTTAGTGTGACTGGTGTCTTTGAGAATGCTAGTTACTTCATTGTTGGGAATCACTGAACGATGTGAGAACAAAAAGGGATGTGAGTCATATGCTGGGCCTTCGTAGTCCCAATCCAGTCAAACACCTGTGGGAAAAAACTCCCTCCACTAACACCATCAAAACACCAAAAAACTGAATATCTTTTTTTTTTAAAGAATCATTTTCCAGCAGAGACTTGAAGAGTATATGCTATGAAGCTTCTTTGATGGTACATTGTGGCTCAAACTCTTTACCTAATTTGTCACTTTTGTTTATTTCAGTTCATCAGACAAGATGTGGACAATCTGTTAGATTAAAATTTTTGCTATTTATTCTACTAAAGATTCCTGAATAACCATCATACACCATACAGGCCTCCCGTGTTAATGTCTTTCTGTTATTAACTTTGGCAGGTTTACAGTTTGATTTTAATTAAGTTTCTTGACTCACCACATTTTAACCACGTTGCTTTTTAACTGAATTCATCGCTGGTCTATTACATGAGTTATCAAGTCAGAGTCACTTATGTTAAAACCCAACTGATGAACCTGTTATGACCGTAACTGTAAACAAGTCATTTAAAATGGAAGAGAGCCTCCAGCAAATTACAGTTTTATTGTCTGCTTCGAGTCACAAAGGATCGGAAACATTCATAAATACTTTCCCATATGAGTGAATTCAAGTCAAAGCAGGTTTCTCCAGTGGTGGTTATTCTAATTATAAAGAAAGTTTCCACTGAGTAAAAGTTTTATTTTATTTTGTCATAGTTATACAGTTAAATAACAAGAGAAAGAGTTTATTAAAGTTCACAGAGGAAAAACGCAAGGTGTCAGATGAGGGTACAGGTAAACTTGACCCACACACACACACACACAGACTCACACTTACACAAAAACATGTCACAGCTTCGTGCAGTTGAACTCCTGCCCACAATTTAATCCCATGTCATTATTCTCCAGGCACGCATTCATCAGCACTCAAAACTGCCATAAAGCATTGACTCATCCTGTTCGAAGAGCAGCAGAAACTATGTGGAAAGTTTATCTAGAAGGGATCAGTCTTGTTTAATGTGAAGTGAAAAATGATGAGATGGGCTTTTAAAGGAGAGATTTATAACAAAGCAGACCTGCACTTGTACCTTTTCTGCTGGAAGTGAAGTAGAAACTGATTTTGTGAACACACGTCAAAGTGTTTCACTGGCACCGTCACCCACGAGGCTCATGCTACAGCACCATCTTGTGGAAACACTCATAGGGATTTTTCCATAAACTGCTCACCTGCAGGTGCATGTCAAAGCAAGTGTGTTCAGAAACATGGCAACAGACAATTTTCATATCTTTAATTTACTTCCCACACCAAGCTAGCAATATAAGGCATCTCACATTTCTGCTGCATATGGACAATGTACAATACACCCTTACTTTTGTAGCTTGGGAGGTAGAGCAGGAGGTTGGTGGTTTGATCCATGGCTGCTCTCAGTCTGCAGGCCAAATATCCTTGGGCAAGATACAAACCTCAAGTTGCTCTCTGATGCATCTATCTGAGTACGAATGTGTTTGAAGGTTAAATAGAAAGCACTTACATAGAAAAAAAAGCATAGAAAAAAGTGCTTGCATGAATGGATGTGAATGGGTAAAGGAGGCAAGCTGTATAAAGCGCTCAGGTATAATAGAAAAGTGCTATGTAAGACCCAATCCATTTAATATTCAATTTTCTTAAGCAAACTCTTCTCTTGTCTTGGTATCAACACTTTAACATCTCAGAAAAACTTTTCCATACACACCTACTGATAACAGCATACTTAAAAAAAAAAAAAGTCCCACTGCTCACTGTGGGAAAATATGTTCAAATGCACAAAACCGTACATTTATGGGTGCAGCACAGTCCGGTAGACACTTCCAGAAAAAAGGGCTTCACTTACTTGCCTACTGAAGCATGATAACCACTTTTTGTCTAGCAATGTTTAACTTGGCACAGATCAGGCAGGTTTCCAGCCTAGAGCTGAGCAGCAAAGTGTCGCACAATTATGTGTAATTTATCTATTAAATTATACAACGAATAAAATTTACTCACAGTCAATGTCCGTACTTCAAAAAGAACCCCAAAAAACCAAAGAAACATAGCACTGTAAGAGAAAAGCTTTGCTGACAATGCCATATAATGTACATTTAGGCTGCTTAGCTTGGATATCTTTATGTGTTATCAGAGTACACGCCACATTAGCCTAAGAAAAAAAGAGAAACACAGAGTACATTAAATATACATATATACAGGTATTTAACCAAACACATGGCAGCCTGGCGTTGTTTTAAGATTAGCTGACACCAGAGATGAATTCATATTTGTAGATTAAAGCGAACTCTTTCTCAAAAATGTGCAGGCCTGAAATTGTCTTCATAGTACAATGTATTGAAGTAAACCTCTTTAAGGTACAATTTCGCATAAAAGGGAAAATAAGCTTTTGTGTACCAACAATGATATTGTGAATTTGGTCCATTTACTGTTTTATGTGTATAAAATTAAAATGTTCTTGTGTTTCATAATAATTCACTAAGCCCTGTTTTGGGGCCATCTTTCACAAGAATACCTTTCCATTGAAAACTTCTGCACTCCTCAAAAAATTAAGGGAATACTCAGTTATCACAGTACAACACACAGTTAAACTTCAGTCAATCAGTCTGTCTACTTTGACACATAAACCATTGTGAATCAATTTTACCAGTTTTGGTGTTGGGCTGTGAGCACAGGTCCCAATTAAAGCTATCAGGACTTTTAACATCCTCACAGAATCTCAGAAAGAGTCATAAAGATGCTCATGGAGGTGGTGCTGGAGGTGATTTGTAAGACTCTGGCAGCACTGCTCCTTTTCCTCCTTGCACAAAGAAGGCTGTTGTGCCACAAAGTGATCATCTGTCAAAAAGTGAATACTGGTATTTGTTAAAAAGCAATTAAATAAAAATAGTTGTTGGTATTGAAACTGTTGTGAATGACTTGTTGACCTATAATCATAGGTCAACAAGACATATATCACATGAATGATATCAAAGTCATTTTGAGCCAGAAACAACTTTTCTGTCACAAGCTAGATGCTGCCTACAATCAGTTTTTGGCAAAGTGACATTTACATGTCTTTTATTTATTCAGGTAAAAATTCTCATTGATATTTAAAATGTCTTATATGAACACGTTCAATACTTGGCAGTAACCTTTTGGCAGATGATCCATATATATA
>VVHJ01053033.1:5146-16205 GCA_015107715.1 Tylochromis polylepis
TTCCCATTTTTAAAATTTTTTTTTTTTTTTTGGTGCTGCATTTTCGAGCAGTTTGTTGACTGTTGATTGTAAGTGCCCGAATTTAGGAAGGCAGCCATTTCTAATCACGAGAATTACACTGCTTAGCAACCGGAAAATCAAGTTAAACAATAGCATTGCTTATTCTTGGTCACAGACTGCGGCTCTGAGAACACATCAGTCTCCACTGAAGCTGTTCCACACTCCTCCCAGCAGACACACACACACATTTACACGCAAGCAGCCATTCACAGACAATATGCAAATGCTAATTTACTTTTTGACTTGTGTTACAGCATTAGCTCCACATTTAGTTTGATCACAGAGTGTACAACTTGGAGAAAAAAAAAGGAAGCGTTTTGTTTTGGTTTTTTTTGTAACATTTATGCAGTACAAAAAAAAAGATGCTTGAAATGAAAAATTCCTTTGAGGGTTCCTGTAGCATATGAAGCTATTAAGAGCTGCGTAAATGGTATCTATTTCATTACAGTGATCAAGGATTAAATTAGAGGCTTGAGCCCTGTAACATATACACTAAGTCTCCTCCAAGGCTGAGGGAGCCCTCTGCTTCCCAAAGGTCATTAGAGCTGAGGAGAGAGGATGGCCCCCAGTCTCCCCTTGCCTCTCTCCACTTCCTCCTCCTCTTTCTCTTTTCTCTCTCTCAACCTTCCCGACCTATCCTTCAAGATGAGACACAGTCGTGTTTTTATGTTTTCGCACACGGTTGTCGTTTCCTTTTTCTCCAGTTGTGGAGGGTTGGGATCATAGGAATCTAAACCTGCTTGGCAAAGTGTATTCCTGTATTTCCTCCCACGCAAAAGTTTACATGTGTGTGTTTGTGTGTTCACCCGGAAGTGAGGAAGGCCCAGTATCAGTTTTGGCACAAAGGGCCAGTCACGAGGAGGAGCAGAGCTGGCAGAGGTTGAGCTGTGTGGCCCTGTTGGATTTTAGGGCTGCATTATGCATTCATGTTTAGTCTCAGGTGCTACGTTTTATCCCCAGGCCAGCTTGGACACATTTTCAATGGACCTTTTGGATGAAAAACTGTATAGGTGGGAGCAAAAATGATTTCCATGCTTATAGAGATCTGCCGCTTTGTTCTGTCAGATTCAATTACCTCACCTCTAATTAGGGAGCTATAGAGGAGGCTGGGTTTGTGATCCACACATCACACTGTGGAGCCTGCTGATAATGTGAGGTATCGCTATCACAGCCCGGCCACAAGCTCCCCACATTGCGGATGCTTGAAAAAGCATGCCATGAAATTAGCAGTCACTCATACAGTTTTGCACATACACACATATTTCTTCAGAGCTCCTCTTTTTCTTCGTCTTCGGTTTTTTTTTATGTATGAGCTTTGGAAGCAAGGTTGGCACATGTGTGTGTGTATGTGTTTTTTCTTTCCTATTTTCTGTTTTAGTCCACTGAGGCACAGACTTGAGTACAGAGTATTTTCCTGAAAGATATGCTCATTTCACCACCTCAGTCCATACTCCTCTGTTCCCCTCTTCCTCTGTGACTCATTAATCCTCTGTCCATCATATGCTCTCAGTGTATCACCCCATTTTATAGACTCAGTGGGGGCATTACCATATCCCTCTTCGGAGCTCCACTCCGCATGGCCGATCCCTATCAGACAGAGGCCACGCCATGAACAAAAGAGCCACTGTGATCAAGCCTGCATTCAGCTACCAATGTCTCTATTAGCATTGGCTGCTCCTGCTGCATGACTGTTTGAACAGAGCTGAGATGTCTTTCTGTCTCTCTCTGTGCACGGCAGAGGAAGAGTCTTGATGAATGCGGATGATACAGTTGAGGGTGGAGGGTGTGCATGTGTCAGGGCGGATGTGGAGGGTGCAGGGATACCTAGACACTGACCCTGACTGAGAGGAAGTTGAGACAGAGTGCAGCCTCCTGAAAGATCCTCTTAAAAGTGAGCAGATAGCAACGTTTGTGCTACGATTATCTCGCGATCCAAGCCCTTTGTCTGCAAACTTGAAAGTCTGCTCTGAAAGGCTGCCACACTTCAGGTTACAGATAATTAGCGCAGGGCTTCAGCTGCTAATTATTTCAATGATCATTTTTAATGATAAACTAATTAACTGTTGAGTCGAGTGGTTCCCAACCTGTTAGGAAGCCTTCCACATGTTAAATATGTACAGAGGAATGACTTCTATAAATTCATACGTTTAAATAACATTTTTTGTTAGTTCAAATGTCCAAAACACTCAAATGTGCAACTTAAAATGATATAAAACAGAGAAAGGCAGAAAACGGGGACATCTGAGAGAGTGAATCTGTTAGCTTTTGCTTTTTTTGTCGTCTAAGTGACATTTTCTGATTGATCGCTCTTTAAAATGAAGCTGCCTGGCTAATTAGGTCAACCAGTAGATGATTTTGTCTTTGGGTAAAGATTGCATGTTACTATAAAGTTAACATGCATCTCTAGCATGCTTAGATCAGCCATAATGAGCGCACCACTTAAAGCTGGCTGTGTTGTTTTTCTGCGGCAAAGTGAAGCGCAGACACTTTCTCCGCGGTGTCATTGGCCATCTGAACTCCAGAGGAGGCTCGATAAGAGGGCGAAGCAGCCGACATTCCTCTGGCCCAGTTCGTCAGCAGAGCCTATAGAAATGCACCAACAAGCGTGGGTCACACAGCGAATGTGACAGGATTTTAAACAGTACACAACTAAATATAGCAGGAACGCCACTATCAGAAAATGAGTTAGGAGTGTGCTGCTGGTCGTTTAGAAAGTCATTATTCTTATCATTGCTGTCTCTGAAATAATTTCAGGTCTCTCCATGCAATGAATACTGTATAATAAACTAAACATGTGAGAATGCAAGCAAACTTTGGTCAATCTGCGTGGTCCCAAAAGAAGTAGCCATCGGACCCCCTTTAATGTCTCAGCCTGGGTGTAATATTTCATTTTTCCATATTCAGTAAGGCCTCCAGTATCTCTATCAGTTTGAAAATGCTCCATTTAGTTACTATCTGTTGGAGTGGGGAAGTGAGATGCCCTTATTCTGAGTCTATTAAACCTCAATTCTATCTCATCTTATCTACCTAATCTTTGTGTTTTATTGACCATGAAGTTTATCTTTAATCTCCCTTTACCCTTATTATCACACAACACTGTAGGTCTATTTTCCGCGGTGCAATGGCGCTGCTGTATTTGCCAGCAACAGAGGAAGAATCGTTTAGTTGTACACACAGTTCTTATTCAGCTGTGTAATGGAATGTGTACACACTGTGTGTATAGAAATGTATTTCTCCGCTTTCTTTCACACTGTCTTCAATTGCCTTGGCAGGAGCTTTTACTGCCAGTCATACAATCTCCCCTTGATACGGCGATATTTATCTCTCAGTATCATCTTAAGTGATGGTAGACTCATCGAGTCACTTCACGCCTCACTTCACTCCTCAGCGAATCAGCAGAAGGCATCAGATAAGATCATAAAACTGTATCCTAATTTAAAAGCGGCACTCTGCCTCTGCAGTGTCTATTAGAGATCCGCGTGCTAATTCTTTTCATGTCCGGGGCTCCTGCAGATGTTGGCTTCTACAAAGGAGTAATTTATAAGACTAATGAAAAGAGCAAGCAGTTTGTGGACATCAGGGGGGTCTTTTATGAGACTCGTCGCAAGAAGAAAGAGAAACAGGAGAGGCACACCAGCCCCACTTTCTGAAGTGAAATTATTGCTTTATTAAAGCTGAGGGGGCTCGCTCCCGCTACAATAGAACAAACAGACTGAAAGGTGTGGAGAGGATGTAAGTGCACTCTGTTTGAGCTCTAGGTTGATGCACGAGAGGCAGAAACAGAGACAGCATCCACATCTAGCTGGCAGTGACAGCAGCACTTTTGACATGATTATTCACTTTAAACACAACTCGAGAAGGAGCAAGGACTGTTTGTTTTTTTTTCATGGGACTTATGCAGGTTTTTCTCAGAGTGCATCATCTCAAATATTAAACTAAACAGTCTTTTTTGCTTTTGGTATGTCATGCAGGGACTTTGCGGGCATGTTTTGGCAGAAAAAGGAGAGAGGTGTGCGTGATGCACATTATCTTAATAACATTCAAATGCCGGGTGAGATGTTTTCAGAACTAATACAATTCAGGTGGCAGTACAGTAATTCCATCAACACCCTTGATTGAAGCAAAATGGTAATATGCAAATACCAAAAGAGATGTACAGCTACAAGCAAAAAAAAAAAAAAAAACTCTGAAATCATTTAGATTTAAAGAAATAATATTGCACAGAGGGGGGAAAAAAATTAATCACACGGAAAAGTGTCTCCTTTAAGATTGCACTGGTGTATTACCCGGAGGCATGGAATGTAAATGGAAAATCAACATTGTACCCTGTGATAAGGCTAACAAATTAATAAAAGTATTTTCTTTCCTCCTCCCATGCTGATGCCTGTGTGAAAAGTCTGGAAAGGAACTTTTTTTTTCTTGCCCCCCTTCCCTTCTTTCCTCTCTCCATCTGTGTGAGGTTTTGTTTTGCAGGTAGCGGGATTAACATCAGCGCTCACCTTGGCTGCATGTCAGCTTGCTTTTCTGGGGAAAAAAAAAGTCTCAAAGGGATTTTTTTTTTTCAATAGGAATAATGGAAACACTGATGTGAAGCGCGGTGGTAAAATCATAGTGTTTATTGGGGTGGCTTTATCTTTAGCCTGTACCGAATCTGTGAACATGTATACATACAGCGCATAGACCACGCAGTGTTGCGCAGTGCTTTGAGTTTGTATTATTGCAACACCAGAAACAAGGAGAGACAAGATTTTGATTCTTGAAAGCCTGAAGGATGTGATGAAATTGCTGAACATCTCCCTTGTGTGTCTGTGTGTGTGTCTCTGTGTACATATGTGTGCCTGTTCCTTCAGGTCCTCTGGAGGATGGCCTGGAGGAAGAGGAGGAGGAGTGCGTCTCCGAGGAGAATGAGCTCCTGGCCAAAGATGAGTTTTCGGTGGAGGAGAACTTCACTGCCGAGTTTGAGACTGAGAACATGAGCTGCGAAGACATGGAGTACTTCTGCAACAAAGGTGAGCGTCCCGCACTCGGCCAAAACCGAAACTTCACAGGTGGGCTTCCCATCGTTCAGTCATCTTTATTTTTTTTTAAACACCTAATATGGGACAGTATGCTATGCCCGCCCCTGTGCCGAGCATCAAAAAGTAAGTTAAACTCCTGCCAATTGTGTCTAATAAAATTCCTCAACATGTTCAAATCAAACCTGGCAGAACTTGTGTCCGTCTGAGAATTTCTCCCGCATCACTGCCTGGAGTTGAGACTATCCATTTTTGATATTTGATCCCCAGCAATCCACCCAAGAGCAGTGGTTTGATCTGAGAGGGAGATGGCATCGGCAACACTGGCTCTCCCTCTGTGATAGTGCTATGAAGGTGTGCTACGGTGCACCAATGCACTGGAGAGCGTAGCGCTTCCCTTTGAGCCGGCGCTAAAGCTCTGTGAACACTCAACAGCACCTGCTACTGCTCGGAGGTCCAGCACTATAAAGCGCCTCAGCGTCGCCAAATGCGCCCGAGTCTTCTTTGAACTCCAATTCAATTAGACTGCTTCTTTGTGTGTTTGTTTCATTTCGGTCACACCGTGCCATCACAGGAGCTAATTTGTGGTCTGCTTCAGGTTACAGTGTGAAGATGACAGACCTGTCCCGCCTCCCCCCAACCACCACCACCCAGCCCAGAACCTGCACCCCAACCCCACCGCCGCCGCCTCTTCCTAGCCTTCCTAGCCTCCGGTTGCGTTCGTTACCCCAGGTGTCCCCGCTCTTACTGGTGCACGGATGCCACAAATTTGACTTTTTAATGAAGAACTGATGCTTTGAATGTCTGCCTCCTCGTCCTCCTTTCAAAGGGAAATTTGTTTAGAATTATTTCTTCACACTTCTAAACTGATGTGCCTCATGGGATTACGTTATTGAAGGAAAAAAAAAATCTTTCATGTTTCAGGTAGGCTATGCCCCGGTAATCGTATCAATAATGTTTTCCTTTTGTTCTCCGGGAAAAGTTGAACGGCGCAATTGTTCAGAAATTGCAATTACCAGCGACGCCTCAGCCGCTTCACCCTTTGTCTCGTCCGTAATGTGTCCCCACTCAAACTTCAAAGTACAAGGCATATACTTCTAATAACCCAGTAGCTATGAAATAGATGGTGCTGTGTGTATTGGTGGTTACAACAAGAAAAAAAAAGTAGTACAACTTCTGAAAATTTTCAAAGAACCCTGTCAGTGCCATTTGATATTCCCTTTGTTTAAGGAGCCGGGTCTCAAATCTCCTTTCCCTGTTTATGAATAAAGACAACACGAAATACCAATCCATAATGTCAAATAGTACTTTCCCTGAGCACTTCTAATCTGTTCCTTGTCATACACGAGCCTTACTAGTCCAATTTTTTTTGTATTACTTTGCTATCTGAGCTTACAGTAGCTAAGTCTCCCATTGCTTCCTAAGACCCAAATGATGTACTATCCAAATTTCTTTTCTCCTAGTGCCAAGCTGTGTGCAATCATCAGGTGTAGCCACTTTCCCATGATCCCTTCCTCAATTAGATCTGTTTAAAACTAATGTCGGAGTGGCTTAAATTTACCCCACTTATGTGAAACTGCCTTGAATTAAACGGGACGCAATCCTGGCGGCATTAAATGGTTTAAGTGTGTTATTCCTCGACTATAGGAGGCAAAAGAGAGCCCCCCCTTGATTAACTAAACCCTCTCAAATGTGATGGCGTGCTGTAATTAGCCCTGTGCGGACTTGAACGTGGGTTTTAAAGCAGCCACTCATCCCATGGCCTTTATCTTCTGCTGCTTCCCGGAGAATAAGGTCTCCCGTGTAAGGTTCCTCCACTGAGCAGTGACTCTCTGGTCTTAGCTTAGCCTTGTATCTGTGTAGTCACTCTCTGAAATGGGCTTGTCAGGGGGACCTAAAACCTCCATTAAAAGTTTCAGTCTATAATAGGTATTAAAAAGCTGTAGGAACACAAAGAGGAGTACCAATTTTCATTAACATATGAAGCACTTATTAACTTTGATCAGAGTGCGGTGAAGTAGCAAAGCCGCTTAAAGGCGCAAAGGTCAAGAAGTTGAATGCCACCAAAGACTCAGCCATTTGCCTTACCCTTGCAGAAAAGGGACTCCCCAGATAAGTGCATGGAGCACCTTGACGTCCCATCTTGGTCTGAGGCTCAGGAACCTCAAAATTAGGTGACGGTTGACTCCATGACCTGTTTAGTTAATAGTGCTGTGGCTCTCACTGGGTTTTGGCCCTTTCATTGATTTAGCTTGTAAGGTGCTGTTGGCATCTCTCTCTCTCTCTCACACACACACAAGGGTCTGTTAGCTTGACATTGGCAACAGAAATGACAAGAATGCTTTTAGGATCATCTTTTTTTTCTTCTTCAGACAAACAGTAGAAATGATTAGTCCTGCATGAGTGGTTCCTAAGCCCTCTGACTTATGACCCATTTAAACACAGCATTGTCCTTTTGTTAGGCCTCACCAATGGTTGCACACGTTCAGTTTAACAAAGGAAGGAGTGATTTTACTCTTTTGTTTTTGGAGATAAAAAAAAAGTTCAAACAGACTTTAATATGCAAACAAAACAAAACAAAAACCCCCAACAAAAAACAAATTCAAGAATCTATTAAAATAAAAGTAAATTTATATATCAGGAACATGCGTTTCACATCTTCCCAGTTAATTACTCCAGTCCAATGCCTCTATTAGACAGCTTCATTCAATACTCTGCAAGTTAATATTGTATTTTAGATACACAATTCAGGATCAAGAATTAAAATACAGTGCTTTATCACTGATGGAACTATCCAGCTGCACAGGAAGTACTCAAGTTAGACCTATTTTGACCAGCTGCACCATTTAATCCCTTGCATAATGCATCGTGATTGTCAGTAATGGGCAGCCATGAATCGTGTGGATATATGGTTACAGGTATGAACAGCCCCCTGTCAGTTCAACTCAGAATAATGTCTCTGAAAATGAAGCAGCTTGGTGGAATAGTAGCACCCCAGAGAGAATGAACACTGTTTTAATATACATGGCATTTTAGAGGGGGTCTGCTTCCCTTTCAAGACTTCTATGAGGAAGTGGGGGGGGGAGGCACACATCTAAAGAAATAACCTTGGCTTTCCCTTGCTATTAAACAAGAATTTTTACCTCAAACAACCTCTCCTGCTCAGTCAATTTCACATTTATGGCGCTGTGCTTGTGAAGAACCCCACAGGTGAACATGCTCGCTCCCACAGAAAAGATTTATACTCTATTGACACACCTGGCTCCATAATTGTGAGAAAGATACCTTTTTTTATATACGCTGAGTGGCATCTTTTTTTACTGAAATTGTGAAATTTCACCTTGCTGTTTCACCCCCTCTTTTATTGTTGGCTATCTGTGAAGTTCAGCACAGGGTGTTGCCACAAGCTGTTCCCTCTGAGCGTTCCAAGTGTTTGTCTGATGACAAATGACTTCCTTACTTAGCACTGACAGTAAATTTACATGTCATTTCACGTGTCTCATTTCCTCGACGTAAAACAGCTTTTCATGAAGTTACATTACACGAGGGTTGGGTTTTTTTTCAGCTCGTTTCTGAGGTTGTTGTGGGTGTCAAGATACATCAAGTTAAATGTGAAAATTTGCACTCTTTTGTGCCGTTCTCCTCGAATTACAGAAATGATGTGGGCAGAAATATTCTATCACAGTTGAAGTGAAAAGTGAAAGCAAAGGACTTAACACAGTAAATAATTTTTTAAAAAACACCTTGAACTTTCAAATAACCTCTCGATGAATAATTTGGCTTGCGGCAGGCACAGATGTACAGTAACAAGGAGAAAGTGGCACAATTAATTATTCTTTGTGTGACACAGAAGTAATCAGAATCTCCAGCAACACGGGAAGAAGATCTCCTTGGCTCTTTCACCACAGCTGCCAGTGCCCAGAATGGTAAATGTGGAATTTTAATGCACAGTTGATGCTGGAGAATATGGGGAAATGCTAATTTGTGGTGTGATAAGATGAATCGAGTCATCCCTTTAGCCCCATTTGACTCAGTGGAGGAAATTAATCATTAATGTTTGTTAAGTATGACAATCTAACTGGGCCAGATCTACATGCTCAGAGACTGAGGCAGAGCGAGATAAAGACCCAGGCTGCAGACAGGGAGGAAAACTGCCAGATTCTGTAATGATGGGAATTTATTGGCATTTAAAGAGACAGTGGCAAGGCATTTCACTAATAGCCTCCCTCCATTGGAGTGCTCTGCTTGCCACAAATTGCATGCAATTCAGACCTATTTTTCAGATAGCAGAGAAGTCTTACAGCTATGCTTGACTTTGGTGAAAAAGGTTGCTTCCTTGAATTGACTTTATCTGCATATGTGACGCAATCTGCATCAGCAGCCAAATATGCAATATCAACGGGCTAGCACCACTGACGCTGGGGGCGGGGGGGCAGCAGGTATACCCCTCGTGATATTACATTTTGAAAATCATCGCCAAGCTCCAGCACCAGGAAGAATATGATGGGTTTAGAAGTGCGGCGCCAGGTTAAAGTCATCGAGCCCAGGATTTGGTAACCTATAGAACTCTGCAATCCCATAGGAATACTTAAAAATACTTATACTCCATCTTGCAGAAATTGCAACCTGTCTCAGGACTCAGTGGTCAGGATTAGAGTGCCCTGAGCTCCTTAAAGTCGCACACGAGAGATTGACATTTTCAAGGGCTTCCTCAGCAGAGACAATGCTAAAAGGGAGGGAAAAAGCCAATATGACTTTGTTGCTACCTTGCTCGAGGAATTGTTTGTGTAAATCGCCTATAAGCTTATTGACCTGAATGTGTGGCACGCTGCGTGTGACTGCGATTTGGCTAGAGAGCTGTCCTTTGATAGAGCAGCGATAGAGCTGATTTTAACAGCTCACTGGCTCCTCTCGCATGCCCGCCAACCCAGAACCCAGCAGGCCACCTCGCCTCCCCAGCCCTCCCCGTCCCTTCTGTTCTCCTCAGCTTTCTCTCACTCAGCCTCAAGTATATCCATCTGAGCGTGCGGGGAAAGGAACCTAAGCCAGATGTAAATTATGATCTAGGCGATAATGTAGAGGATGATCATTGACAATCTGTCCCCTTTGATAAGACTGCAGAGGGGTTTCAATTCAAATGATGAAACAAAGCAGAGGCTCTATTACTCAGATTGGACCTCGGTGAATGAAATGGAGCACCGCAATGAATCCATTTCCATGTTGTTTTAAAATGGGGGGGGTCTCCACATTTCTCTGTATTCCAGGTTTTATCTCGCTGACTGTACTGTAAGTAAAGGAGTGCTGCTCCAGCACTGCTTCCTCTGCTTGCCTTTTTTTTTTTCCTAGTGACATTTGTGCAGGAAACTTCATCAAAGCCCTGTGACATTGTTCCCTGTGAGGTTGCCTGGGCGATTGTGTTTAAAATGCACTGCAAACTGTGCTAGATAGAAGGCAGAAAATCCTTAATCACTGCTTAATTAAGGAATCATCTTGTAGCTTCATTTCCCGGGCTGTAATTAAACACTTCCAATACGTTTCGTTACAGGGCTTAACATGTTCGCCTGAGATCAAGGTAGTGCCTTTAATGTTATCTCACCAGCTTTTTTTTTTTTTTTTCAAACTGCGCTCCATTGGAAGGAACTGTTGATATACGCCTTTGTTATCCTCGTCATAATACGAGCCTGGTATGCTAAAGAGGTTCTCCAGGCCCAACAATAAATAGTGGGGGAATTTAGTTGAGTGGGCTCTGTGATAATATACTGGAAGAGGGGAGGAGCAGGGGGAAGAAATTGCCAGCCCAAGCAGACACTTGCATAAGCAAAAGTGGGTCATAATGACCTCATGTACTGTAAGTAGGACATTTCTGCAGACTTCCCTACAGTATCGCTTTTTTTCTTCGTACACACATCTTCTATTTTAGTGGGAGATAGAAAGCTGACATCCTTTTGGCAATGTTTGCCACTCTCTTTGAAGTGAGCCACGTC
>VVHJ01053039.1:0-11406 GCA_015107715.1 Tylochromis polylepis
CACACACACACACAGAGACACAGATACACACACACACACACACACACACACTGGCACAGAGGTTACACACACACACTGGCACAGAGGTACACAGACACACACACACACACACACACACTGGCACAGAGGTATACACACACACACACTGGCACAGAGTTACACAGACACACACACACACTCCCACACAGGCACACACACACACACACACACACGCACACAGAGACACACAGACACACACACACACACACACTGGCACAGAGGTTACACACACACACACACACACACACACACTGGCACAGAGGTACACACACTGGCACAGAGGTACACACACACTGGCACAGAGGTACACAGACACACACACACACACACACACACAGTGGCACAGAGTTACACACACACACACACACACACTAGCACAGAGGTACGCAGACACACACACACACACACTGGCACAGAGGTACATACACACATACACACACACTGGCACAGAGGTTACACACACACACTGGCACAGAGGTTACACACACACACTGGCACAGAGGTACACACACACTGGCACAGAGGTACACAGACACACACACGTGTGAAGATGCTGTGTGAATAGTTTCTTTGTCTGAATAAAATGGAGAGGCAGATGAACCCCTTACTTGAAGTCTGCATGCAGACAGACGAAGCCCGTTTAGCGTCTTCCACCACTTTAACCAACTGACCACTAGGTGGCAATCAGCTGCTCTCGCCACCCGAGCGTCCTGACATGTGTCCGCAGGTCTGATGATGTGATCATGAAATCCAGCTGTGGTCCAGAGTGCTGCTTTTTGGAAACATGAAGGCGTTCTTCAGCTTGCACAGAACAAATAAGAGGCAATAAAATGAAAACATTAGAAACATCCTGAAGAACGAGTTCCTCGAGTCACATTTCTGGGCTGATAGATTGGGAGGTGTCTGTCACAGGTCTCTTCCTGTTAAAAAAGAGTTCTTCCTCCATGTGGTTGCCAAGTTCTGCTTGTTTTCTCTCTTATCTTCAGTCTGAACATTTTTATATAACATGTACGAGATTAGCAGCTGGATAGTGTGGTGTAAGACTGCACACCTTTGGAGTGGGAATCACAATTTCGGTTCCCGCCTGGGGGTGGTATCCAGTAAGGGTCCTGGATAGACATCCCCCAATACCAAGCCCTGAGAGATGGCTGATTCACTGCATGTTGTACTGTTGATGATTGTGTATGTGACAAATAAGATTTGAATGATTTGAGATGATGTTCATTGTGGACAAGTTGTGACGAGAGCATAAGTCTGACAACAAAACACTGCTCAGGTTCTGATTGGGCAGACTGTTGTCCCTGGTTACACCCCTCCATGTTTCACTGTCATCATCAGTGCGAGCACTGAGGTCTTTCATTAGGACAGTGATGAGGAGACGGGACAGTCTGAGCAATCAGAACATGTCTCAGGTAAACGTTATCCTCTTCATCTCGCCTCGTCTGTGTCTCAGGTTCCTGCGGGAGACCACGGCTGATTGGCTGAAGAAGTTCAAGGGCTCAGGTGTTCCAATTGGACCAATCAACAGCATTCAGGAAGTGTTCTCCGAGCCGCAGGTCAGTGACTACACTCATCCTCCTTCTGAAGTCCCGTTTGTGGTTGTATGGAGGCTGGAGTGGAACAGATGATTGATACTAGCATACTGCAGATGCTAGCATGGACCCACGGGCCACTGATATTATAACAATGTGAGGTTTAGCACGTGATACAAGCTGGAAGCAACAGGTGTGTGTGTCTTGTACAAACATGAATACTTTGGGCAGGTACGGTGACTGTTTCAGCTGATTGAATTATCAATATCAACACACATCTGGCTGTAATTAAGGTCCAGCTGTTCCTTCAGGGCGGTGTAGACTCTGTGAGGGTCACCTGAATACTGTAGAGCGCGCGCGCGCGTGTGTGTGTGTGTGTGTGTGTGTGTGTGAGAGAGAGATGGCTGCTCAACTATCCCTCCATATGGATTAAAAACACATTAGTCACAGATTACACAACTCAGCATGTTACACTCACACACACAGCTCCAGGCTCATTACTCTGTGTGTGTGTGTGTGTGTGTGTAGAAGTGACAGAAACACGAATGGCATGAATCACTCTTTATGTCTTTTTTTGTCTCTGAAATAAAAACAATCGCCTTGATTATTCAAACAGTTTCCACTGTCATCCAATCACACGTGAGAATTGGTCAGCCGCCCATCGTCCTGTAGCCCCGCCCCCTCCCTGTGAGTCCTGTTTGTTTTCTGGGCGTGATCGGAGCAGAAGCAGGCGCTGACTCTTCACACCTGACTGAATCGCGTCCATGAGCGTCTCTCTCGACGATCGCTCGATGTTTGAACTGATCGGGGGAAACGCTCTAGTGAAGGGAAGGTGGACCAGTGTGAGTTGGAGTCAGTGATGGATTGTGCCTGTTGTCCTGCCACTGGGCCTGCCCTGATTCAGTCAGTAAAATATAACAGAGTAAAAATTTGTAGCACACCTTCATCTTCGTCATAGAGAAGATGATGTCGCTCTCCCTGAGACGGTGATTAAATTCTAGCTATAACAAAAGCACAAACTAATAATATCAAATACATAATTATAAACACAGGCTTTCAGGATTGGAAACATCCTGAGACACTTTCACAGTCACGTGAAGAGACCGTGATGATTAATAGGATGAAGCGAGGAAGAAAAGGTGGCGTGCAGTAACGCCAGCACGTGTCGGCCGGAGCGTGTTTGTCGTGAAGATCGCGCACGAGACGAACACGTGACTTCAGCCCGTCCTCTCGTCTGCTGTCGCTCAACTTTATCTGAATGTGTGTTTGTGTGTTTTCAGGACAACAGCTCCCATCACCACCTGGCACGGCCCGTCTTATAAAAGCTATGACTCAGAGAGTGTGTGTGTGTGTGTGTGTGTGTGTGTGTGTCCAAAGTTACTTGAAAACAAGTTGCTGGCTCAGAGAGGCAGATGGGCTGGTCTGAGACACACACACACACACACACAGACCTGTGAGTACTGTCTGATGGTGCAGATGTTTCCACACATCTGGGACCAACAGCAGCTGTGCAGCTGTGGTCATGTGACTCGTCGCTCGATTTTAACGTCAGCCTGTTGTCCTGCTTCACTCTTGAACAGACGTCGTGTACTCCTGCAGGTGAAGCCGTCGTGATAGTAAATGTGTTTGCGCGTCACTGTCGGGCTCACGGGAACGCCGTGATGGACCGAGCCTTCTCTGCTGCGCCTCGGACGAGCTTGGTCGGATCATCTGCCCCCCTGGTCTCTGCTTCCATTCCTGTGCTGATGACACACAGCTTTATCACCTGTGCATGAGTCTGTACATGTATGCCGTGTGAAGCAGAGCTCTGGGCTGTGGTTGGAGTTTGCTCGCTGACGTTGGCAGCCTGGGAGTCGTTCCAGGCTTACATCACATCTGTCACCGGAGCAGCTTCCTTCCAGCTCATCTTTGGCCCTGTAGCACCACCCGTCTGAATTACAGCAGTGGATTGTTTTCAGGATCTCCAGCGAAGCCCTGGAAGTCTGTGCAGAACGCAGCTCCCAGCTTCTAACACATACTGATCCTGGGAACATCCACCCCCACCATCATTATCTCCACGGGCTCCCCGGGAGGTCACACCTCGCTTACAGGATGCACACCTGTTCCAGGTGTAGCTCATGAAGCCAATCAGCACCTGCAGGACAAAGCAGAGACACAGCCTGTGAATATGAAGCTAATGAAGACGTGATTTGTAAACTGTCTGTAAACTGTGTCCTGATAGGTTTACGGTCTCAGACTGATCTGATTGGACAAAGTCATCACGTGTGGGTCTGCAGTTCTGGCTGGTATACTGGGACCAGTTAGGATTGAGGAGGTAACGTCGTTGTCACTGGGATTCTGAATGTCAGCTGACGCCGCGGTCAGCAATGAGTCGGTCCTGCCGACGACGTTAACGCGAATCCTCGTCTTGATCTTTAAATCGCTCCCGGGGCGATCGGGTGGAGCGAGCCCCTCTTTCCTGCCCGCTGACGACAGCATAAACCTCAGGATTCGTCCGAGCTGCCGCGATGACGCGCGAGGTCAGCAAACCGCGTCCTCCGCTGAAGCCGTCCCTCTGCCGTGCCGCAGGTCGCTGCAAGCGCCGCCTCAGAGACGAGCGTGCTGACAGCAGCTCCTCGCTCGTTTATTTTGCTTTCCATAATTGCTCACATCTCTCTTGCAGTAAATGTTTCCCACATGATGGCTGCAATTACCAAAAAAGAAACCTTTTTCAGACTGCTGCTGAAAGCGGTTCGGCTCAGCGGATTGAGTTTCCCGCGCCGCCGTCTTCTGTTTACATGGCCGCCGCTGTGTTTTGCCCGGCGTGCCTTCATTAGCATCCATTTGCAGGCTGTAAACAAATGGAACCACATCAGATCTCCCGTCTGCCGGGCCGTAGATCATGTAGAAGTTAAGTGGGCCAGAGTGGATCGTGGGTTTGTTTTCATTCGGATGTTTCCTGGTTCTTACTCTGGATTTCAAGTTTCCACGAGCTACGAGGTTTACACAGACCGGCCTTTGAAGCAAACGCGGACGTCAGAGCTGATGAATGTTCCTCCGCTGAGCCACGGAGCTCCGCTGCTGAGCCTGAGGCCGGCCGGGGAGGGTCGGCGGCTCGATCCCCGGCTCCTCCGCTCCGTCCATGCGTCCTTGGGCGAGTGTTAAAGTGTTATTGTGTGTGTGACTGTGGGAATGATATATAAGCGTTACAGGAGCAGCAGTCCATTTAGCGTTTGATTTATCAGGACAGGTCGTTGGGACAAAGTAAATCCATGAAATATGTAAACGTATGAATAAAAGGTAAAAAGTCCGGTTAAGTCCCGCCCCTCGCCTGTCTCCCTGCCTGTCACGTTTGAGACATCCCCTGTGGAGCCTTTGGAAGTGCATGATTTATGGATTTAGGCGTTCTCCAGCTATGAAAGAGTTTTATAGTCGTGGAGTTTGGAGTGTGTGTGAGCTGCTGTGATTGAAATGCTTCACTGTGAAGCAGCTCGCTGAGCGAAACACTCGCTCAGTGGTTGTATGAAACATGTGGCACACGTTACACGTACAGGACATGAGGCTGCTTTAATATGTTTGTGTGCGAAATGTGCTAAAGAAGGAGAAAATCCACCAAACGGAGATCAGTACGCCACAGAAAGTAGTCCCTATCTCAAAAAATTAAAAATAACAGTGAGTGTAAGTGTTATTTATATTTATTATTTGGTTCTGTACGTCATTTTAGTACTTCAGTTTTTACCCATTTTATTAGCTTATTATTTATTCAAATACCGTCAGCTTTTTCAACTTTTGGATTATGTAACGCCATATTTATTCATTCATTTGTTCACTTTTGTTACGTGATTATTTAGTACACTCACCCCGTTTACTGATTTATTTTTGCACTTTTTTATTTCTTGATGACTTTCTCTCTGCTTCATGGAGGAGGCTGGTTTTAATTTGTCGTGTCGGCCTTTTGCCTCCTTCACAGGAAACAGGAACGTTTGCTTCCAGCTATTTAAAATGGAAATATAAAAAAAACATGTTGAGGCGTTAAATAAAGGCATACTGCACTGCATGGATGTAAAATAATACAAGACTAAAGACATAAATATAAAAATAATCATTTGTTTCCCTAAAATTAGAGGAAAAAACTGCTGATTACTGAAACACAATCAGAGTCGGTCCAAATTTGATGTTTTCCTAGTTTTGGTGCCTGTGATGATCCTGACACACAGGAAGGATGTTCACTGGCTTCTGCATCCTGACTGTGGCCCACCTGAAGAGACGTGTGCGTGAAACACGAGTGTATGTTAACAATAACGACTCCTCCTCAGCTGAAAGAACAGAAAGAAGAAGAGAAGGAGCACGAGAAAAAAAGAGCCAGAGCTCAAATCCATGAAACATGGAGGAGTTCAGAGCAGATGGTTTGTGTGGCTGACGCAGGGAGGCTGTCAGGGCTGAACACAATTAAAGTTCAGTTAGTCTCCCATGTTGGTGTGTTTACCATATCTGACTGCAGGATTTATCATCCGCTCTGCATGATAATGTCTTCGTTCTGGAACTGATTTTCTCACGTTACGTTTGTCCTCCAGCTTCCAGCGAGCTGCACTTTATTTGACTGTGAGGCCGGTGTGCGCTGACGTGGGCTCTGAATGTGAGGGACGCTGTGAAACATCCCATAATCCCATTAAAGAAGAAAACGAGTCCACTATGGAGCTGCTGTTTGGTCCACACAGCAGCTCCTCATCAGGATGGTCGGAAGTCACAAACCTGAAGTGTGGAAGTGATTTGGACGCTGCTCAGTGCTGGTGGACGGCCTCTCGCTCGCCCATCTGTCTCACTGCCTCTCTGTTCGTCGAGCTTTGAAGGCGCACGGCAGCGACGTCCTCACTCGGTTCCTTAGATGATGGTTGCTCACCGTCCCTGTTCTGGATCACGGTGCAAGTTCATGTTCTGACCTCTCAGTTTCACTTCGTTTGATGGAAAAATCAGGTTTTCTGTTGGTCAGCATCTGCAAATACTACAGTACCCATGAGCCTCTGCTGTCAGTGCTCTGGAGAGGAAGGTGTCACAGACTGAACCGGAATCAAACGTGAACGTAAGGTGAAGAAAGCGTCGGGTGATGCTCCTCCATCATAAGCACAGTGGTGTAATCGGCACTCAGGCTGAGCAGGAGTAGTTTCTCCACCCTCCTCTGACGCCTCCACCTCCTCATGACCTGCAGGAAACATCGGACATCTAGTTAACAGCTGTTCTCTTATTCTCTCTGGATGTGAGGACAAACATTTATAAAGTGTCATGAAGGCAAAGCCAAACCATATGCAGGTTTTACACACGTGAACACGCCCCAAAGCCAGCGTGTGCCGCTCAGGCTCATTCACCAAAACAGGACAGTGTGACACAGTAAAGGCTGCAGAAGGCGAGTGTCTCTGCACCCGCACCGACAAAAAGGTTTCCAGTGTGTCGGCATTTATACCGCAGGTGTTCTGATCTTTGAGGTCAAGGGTCAGCGCTGCCTAGTCCCTGAATATAAGGAACAGCTGAGTTTGTACTGAGGCCAGTGCAGTGTGCTCAGTGATCGCACTAAAGGTTTCTCTCATCACAAAGTCCTGTTTTGACTTCTGCTTGAATCAGTGACACCGCCCAGCTGTCATTTCTCTTTCTTTTGATCTTTATGAATGAATTTTGCCCACAAACAGGAAAAAGTGTGTTTTATTGAATAGTTTGGAGGCGTTAAAGGTGCCGGCACTGAAACCTCACACAGATCGAAGAACAGGTGGAATTCATCAGCACGAAACAAAAGATTTATGAGAAGTGTTGAAATGAGATGGATGAACCTGACTTGGAACAATCATACAAGCAAATCTGATGATGTGACATCAGCTGACAGTCTTTTCAGTTTCTTCTCTCCTTCCCTTTCTCTGTGACGCCTTCATCATTTCTTTCTTTTGCTGTTTGTTTCCAGCTTTGCCATCTGAGTCGAGGCTGGGATGTCTCTGTTGTTCCCTTATAAACTCACATTTCCACGTCTTGGAGTTCTCACAGTCATCTTTACCTCCTCACAGCTTCCTGTGTGTCTGCCCTCCTGCTGCTCACTCTCGTCTCCCCCCCCCGGAGGCCGGCAGTAACCGACCTTGTTTTTATGACTGCAGACCCTCCGTCCATGTATCTGTCACGCCGTCTGGGCAGCGGCCAGGTCCTGCAGAAAACATCCAGCTAAATATGGCTTTAATATCCTGACTACTGGAGGTGCGCTTGATTTATCCCAGCTGAAACCCAAACAGCCTCTGAAGTGGATACCTAACATGTAAGATCAGATAAATCAGCCCCTCTTCAGGCTGAAACCACCCACCTCTGGCAGCACTGCTTCTTTCTCCCCACTTAACTAAACGGAGCATCAGAGACTTTACCCTCCAACCCCGTCCACCTACAGTACTACAGCCCGGGAATTGAACCCTAACATTAGTGACTTGCTCACTGTTTGCTGCAGTGTTCATGCTTCTGTTAAAACAGTCTGATACTGCAGAAGCTGTCAGTTTGATTCTCACAGCCTCTGTAGCTTTGGCTGTGCTCTGTCCTGTCGTATTTATTGGCTTAAGCAGGAAATTCAATTTGACTTTTGGGATGTTCGTACTATGGTGGGTCAAATAGGTACTCAGAGAACTGGACTCCCAGGCCAAGCAACCCTGCTCCCTTTACCTCACCCTGCTTTGTTGACTCTAACCCTCTGAGTGTGAGTGCATCCGCTTATCTCACCTGGTAAGCTCTGGTCAAGGGAGCAGCATCCCTAACCACGATGGACTGTAACCGAAACATTTAACTCCACTGTCTCTGGGTTTACAGGGACTCTGGGAAACAACGCAGTGTTATTTGCTTTTGCCGACGTCACTGTTTGGAGCCTCGCTTAGGCACCTTAAACCTGTAATGGTTTGTTCAGAAGAAATGCAAAGTAAAGTTTCATCTCCCGTTTCTTTCAAGAATCCAGTTGTTGGGTGGTTTTTGCCACAAATCACCACCACTAACAGCCAAAGTACCGACGTTAGCCTGAATTAGTTACAGCAACTTTTCTGAACTTGTGATTTTTCGTACATTTCTCCAGGACTCGTCCCGTCGGCGTTCTCTGTATGAAACCAAAGCTGAATCTAACATCTCCAGCGGCACGCCAACACTCACAACAAGCTGCTCCTGCGTTGGCAGAGTCTCAGTTTATGGACTTTTATGACACAACATGTGGCAAATCAACCTGTTTTCAGCTTTTGGGATGCATATCTGCCTCTTTCATGAAAAAGGTTTGGGCAGGGAGACTGTAATTGGAGAAATAGTGGAGCTACAGCTGTTAGTGTGTTTTCCTTGGGCAAGGACTGAAGTGACTCTTGGTAGCGTGAACAGAGAGTGTTACCTGTGCCATTGGTGGAGCACGATCCTGAACCCTGTCAGCTCTGAGTCCTCACTGCTGATCACCCGACTTTTTACAGGAAGACAGAACAGGATTTTTGGACGTGTGAATACTCTCTGTGACTCTTCCTCGTTCAGGGTCAGGGTTGTTTTGTACTGACGATGACTCAGACCTCATGAAGCAGGTATCTTGCTCTGGGAAACTGAACCTCTCATATTTTTAGTGTGTTTCTCTTGGTAAGCGAACCTTGGAGCCTTAACCCTGGTATGAAGGGATGAACTCTCCACGGTGTTGTCAGTGCAGTTTTAATTACTTGCTCTGACACTGAGCTACAAGAGTTTATGTTTTAATTCATTCCTTTGCTCCATTTTGTGGATGAAATACAGTGTTTTTGTCATCGTTAAAGCTCTGCATGTCTTTGTTTGGACATGAGCTCCCCAAATAACTTTTATTACTGTCTGGAAATTGTCAAATAATGCCATAAAAAATATGCTGCAGAAGAAGCCGCTCTTCCAGTGAACATTCCTGGGAAACACTCCCTCCTTACAGGCTGAGCTGAAGGTTGGATAGAAGGTGATTAAAGGTGTGAGGACAGACGGAGAGCTTCCTCTGACGTCACTGGAACCAAACCTTCGGTATTATTTCAAAGATCAGGCCGTCATTCGAGCTGCCAGGTGTTAGACATGAAGCTGAAATAAGAGGTAATATACAACAGGTTAATGTCAGATTTTGTTCATATTTATGAGTATTTCTCTGCCTCTGAGATGGATGGATCAAAGTGTGGAAAGACCTGATGTGATCTAGTTTACCTTAGAGATCGACGCTCAGACACATTTATGGGAGAGGTCTGTACCGAGTGGATTAAGTAAGGGCAGGAAAATACCTGAAAGCAGAGTCACAACGACGCTCGACAACTTTCTACAGAATGTGACCAATGAAGTGAAAACAGCCGACGGCTCGGAGCCAAATCAAAGCTCAGCTAGCTGCTTGGAGCCTTTGTCTTCTCTGTAGGTAATCTCCCACTTCAGCCAATCACATCTCATCACTGCACTGCCTCGGGCGAATAACACATGTAGGTCATAGCAGCGTGCAGATCAACTGTGTTCTTCTTTTATTTCTAAATTCTTTATTTATTATTCATGAAATTGGTGAGACTGTGAGACCCACTGAAATAAAGGAGATATCCAGATACACGAACGTGATTCGTGTCTGGGTTTTTATTCAGACAGCAGGACTTCTCCACATTCTTCTTTTTAGCTCACCTGTTTTAAAAGGAACGTAATGAAATAAAGACTTGACTGCAGAAAGCTCGGGCTCACAGTTTGCAGTGACAGCTGAGTTCCTTGGGTTACCTCAGATAATCTGAAGACATAATTCTGTTGTTATTGTGAGAGCCCACAATGCTGAGATTGTTTACACTATAGCCGGCTAACCTCACCTCACTAAACTCTGTTACTGGCCCACTCATCTGTTCATGCCGTTACATCACGCTGTTAGGGTCATTTCACATCACCTCAGTGACCGAGAGAGAAACCGTCATCCAACAAAGATGCAGGGAGAAAGTCTGAGAGAACAGCGAGCGGGACGATCTGGCCTCTCTCATCTTCCTCCAGGTCACGCAGCCCTACCCTGTCTGTTCCCAGATAACCCGGATAAGCCGCGGGCTGACAGCTGAACGCAGCTCGGGGGAAATATATTTCTGCTCTGGATGAGTGGTGGGCTGATGTGATGAATGTGCAAGCGTGGGGAGGATTTCACTTTCCACCGTCTCAAAAATCCCAGTTAATAGGATATTATGGTCGACATTCAAGATGGCGCCGCCCAGCGTGCAGCCTGTTGCTACAGCTCTTCCCTCTTTCCCCCCTTTTGCACTTTTATTTATTATTTCTAGTTTCTTCTCTCACTTTTTCTCTCTACTAGGGGAGACATTGTGCATGTCTGCACATGTTAAACCTAGCTTGGGAACTTTTTTGGCCGGAGCGCTCCTATTTTCGACACTTTTTGAGCCGGCACGGGGAGCATTCAGTGGAGTCGCAGCGTCACCCATTGTTTACAACCGGGACCAGCTGATTGCCGCACGACCCGGATCCTACTACCACACCACGAAGCCTGAGGTTCCGGAGGAATTAAGAAGACGGCGGAGAGGTAGTAGAGGATCGGGAAGGAGGAGAAAGCAGCCGTGTCTACCGACCGTCGTAACGGGAAATGTCCGCTCGTTACTCGGGAAGATGGATGAACTCACGGCTCTGACACGATTCAACGGACTCTACCGGGACGCGAGTCTGCTATGTTTTTCTGAATCGTGGCTGACTGACACCATCCCGGACTCCGCTGTCTCCCTACCTGGGTTCAAATTGGAGAGAGCGGACAGGAGCGCAGCTCAGACCGGCAAGACGAGAGGTGGGGGACTTGCCGTTTATATCAATGAAGTGTGGTGTAAGCAGTCCCATGTTTATGTCAGAGAGAAACACTGCTCCA
>VVHJ01053043.1:0-10026 GCA_015107715.1 Tylochromis polylepis
TGGCACTATATGCATGGTTCATGGGGAAGTGTTGTCTGACCTGATCCCAGAGAGCGATCTGCCGGGTGTTCCAGCGAGAAACCCCTGTGGTGAGCAGCCGCTTCATATTGCCCAAGAACACAACTCGGTTCACGCGGTGGTTCTTGCAGCTGGCTTGCTGATGGAGCAGCACAAATAGAGAGAGTGAGGCAACATACACCTGCTAGGAAGTTAACACTCTAATATGTTAACAGAATATTCTTGTGACAGTAGAAAGCAGAGCATTAATGGGGAGACCACTAAAACTTTTCAGCTACTTTTAACATAAATCTCTGTTGTTTGTTCCAACTGCGAGCATTCATAGTTGCATAAAAACATCAGCCAGGTCCGCCTCACCTGAAGGACTCTCCCGGAGCGTGGCTCAATGACACGCAGCTTCTTGTCTTTGCAGCTGGTGGCCAGCAGACTGCCGTCTGTATTGAAAGACATGCTGAGGATGACGTCAGTGTGGCAGTCGATCATTTTCACCGGCTCGCCTATCTCCAGGTTCCAGATGAGGATCTAACTCAGTTGGGAAAAATTGTTTTGGTGGAGCTGTTAGATGGCTGCTGTACTTCAGTTAATTTGATCATAAATAGAGAAATCATTGTGTTTGTTGGTGGTATTGCTGTGTTGTTCTTGTACCTTGTAGTCGTAGCCTGCACTGAAGAGAATGCCGCTGCTGGTGGGGTGCCACTCGATCAGACCCACCCGTCTGCTGTGACCGTACAGCTCCAGCACTGCTTCCATCATGTTGCGCCTCAGGCCACCCTCTGGGATCTCCCACACTCGCACCTGCAACATTTACCAAGGCACACCGAGGTTGTTACTGGATACACAAATATATCTACAGGTTTAGTTATTCTTACAAAACATGTCAACAAGGGACATTTTTATTATTCTGTATTTATTAGCAATTTATCAGTGCTGCGTGCTTTCACAACACATTAGTATGAACTCTAAACCACAATCAGGAGGACACAGCTAGAAATCTTTTGATCAGAAATAGCACAAGCTATCAATGTAGCCCATTGCATTAGGATTAGACAGGATTACTGCTATGGATAGAGGCTCTGTGTCAGACCAGATGAGATTATCTTTGAACATGTGAAAGTACTACACAGAGCACAGTGCTACCAATGCTGTACAGCATTCACTAGAGTAATGTAACAGGTACATGTATCACAAAAAAACAGCCTGTAGAGTAACAGTGATTGCTATTTGATATTGTGCCTAATGTCATTATTTGGCAAGTTACTGGAAATGTAACTGATATTTGCCTATTCATTTGTCATTTTCGAACCACTGCCTCACAGCAGCAACAACAGCGTAGACCATAGAAGCTGTCAGGTAGGATCAGAGCAGAAGCTCGTGTCCGGTACAAACCATATGAATCAGTGACCTCTGACCATATTAAACTGATGACCCATTCACCTTCTACCTGACTAGTGGCTGTCAACCTCAGCATTTAAGCACATACAAGATATTTTTTTTTAGAATCTTAAAAGTCATCAACTCATAAAAATGGGAGTTAAAAAGAATAGAGTGGATCACTTACTGAAGTATCCTCAGAGCAGGACGCTATGATGTTTTCACAGAAAGGGTTCCACTTGATATCCAGCACGTTGCCATTGTGGCCGCACACTTTCGGGTGGTGAGAGTCCAGGCGGCCAGACTGAAAGCACGTACAACACGCAGATGAAATGCATACAGTATGTCATTGCATAAATGAAGAGGTATTGTTTGCTATGACATCACTGTAAAGTAATTTTAGTGGAACAGATCAGAATCAAAATCATCACAAATTGCACAAAACTTTAGTCGAAACAGCAGACATTTTAAAGACCGATTAAAGAATAACATTCATCTATAGAGAACATTACTGAGCAGAAGTCGTCTTTGCTCCTTTTGACGTGAACGTGAAAGACTCACATCAGTGAGATGTCTCTATCACTTCTGAACAAAGCAAAGCAAACCTGGTTATTGTACAGGGACAACCGAGGCATATTATTATTATTACTGCAATAACCTACAGAGTCCACAGAGGGGCACTGGCTCATAACAGCAGATGACAGGAAGCTCTTCATATCGGTCATGATGTCATGAATGTTTGATGTCCTTTCAATCCACTGACCTCTTTTTTGATTTCCTTAGAGATCTGCTTAAGAGCACTGGGTCATGCACCAGTGAAATCCCATGTGTGTCTGCAAGCACGGTCTTTACTGAACCGTCAAGACTTATTTTGGAGGCATTGCCAAGCTTTGGCAAAATTTTCATAATAAATATCTTTGAGCATGCATTAAATGGAATTTTCAAGCCATTTCCTTGCCGCCTTTCCCCCCAAAATGAAAACAATAAATGTAATTTTATAACAACAGGAGACAAAATGTTGGAGAAAAAACCCCCCTCAAATTCACGGTGAAGCTTAGGGTTAAAGAATTCTTTATGTCTATGTGAATGCCAAATTTGGTTAGCTGTAGTCAACCAGCTCAAAAACAGCAAAGCAGGAAGTCAACCCACAGAAAATAAAGGTAGGTTTCAAGGTAACACACTGCCAATACAGTGAGGGCTTTGCAAACAAATCAAAGAACAAGAGCCAAAACCAATAGAAATCAGTCTTCAGCAGAGCACAGCCACCGTGAAGCTGAACATCCAGTCAGTCAGCACGAGAGAAGAAAAAAAAGAAACAGCCTGACTAAGCAAGGCAACTCGATTTAATAAACACAGCTAACTCAGGCACATCAGGAGTTTATAATTAATGGAGAGCACTGGGGTAATAAAATCTCCCCTTGAATAAAAACCAAAAGAACAATGACAAGCTGTGCCAATATAATTTCTGATGACACATTATTATTAGGAAAGTTTCATCATTAATGAAACAGGATCTGAGGGACTCCTTATTTGGGTGGAACTAATTACCTGCACAGAACATAATGTCAGTTGGGAACGAGAGGGTTCAGAAGCGCTAAGAGTTATTATATGGAATTACATTTATAATGGGACATAAAATGAATAAAACAGACTTTTCACTGCTTTGACTTATCCCTCAGTTTTTATCTTTCTACCACGCATGAAATTTATTATAAAATGATAAAATAACCCTCGTTAGCTGCAAACCACCCGCCAGACTTTATCGGACAGTAAAGCGGCTCGGCCTGCGTTAGGCCTGACGGTCTTTAGTCATTTCCCGAGGCTGTGGCACATATGAGCACTTTCTGAGAAGAGCAGATGTGCTGGCCAGGTACCAGCATCTCCAACACGCCAGCGGCACCACGCTGTGATTGCTGCAGACATTTATCGAACTGTTATTCCCGATAAATCTTTACTAATGCGACTTACCACTCCTGCTCTGTCACTGCAGCATTACTGACAGCAGACATCGAACAGATTCCTGTTTTCAAAATGTAATATGGTTCCCCCGATGAGAACGAGGAATTATGTTTCAGTTACAGAACAGGAGGAACTCAGCTAGGCTGATACTGTTCTATAAGCCTGATATTTTTTTTGTCAGTTTTCCTCTCACTGAGGTGTACTTATATACAAGACGAGTTATATATACTCTGTAGCACATCTCCCATGTGCCTTATGACACCTCAGCCAGCAGAGGTGAACCTGCCTAGTCACACTTAAATTAACTTAGGTGTGGTTTAGCTCAGGTTAATGGTTTAATACAAACTCTTTCATATGTGTCTGCAGTGTTTGGCCAGTCATGTGATTTAGTCACTGTCCCACATGTTTTACTGTACAGTAGGACCTTGTTTATAGAGACCTCAGGGTTCAGCTAAATGACCACATGACAAAATAACACCCTAGTTCACGAAGATGAGCACTGTCTAGTTCATGCTGGGAATATCTATTCTGTAGTGTCGTTTTAAATGAGATTACTTTTGAATATGAAGAGATGTCTGTCTATCTATCTATTTATAAATGCATCACTATTAAATATATATCTGCTGGTAAAAAATTTGCTCAATGACTTTATCATAGAAATGAATTCCAACCAATTAATATCCTCCACACACTTCATCATACACAGTAAAGTAACAGGAATAATAGTTATGGTGATTCAAAATGCACCACACCCACTGCAATTTCCTCTTTGTCTGAGGTGATGAAGAGGTGTTTGTGACCTTGTGTGTCATTTTCAGAGCCAGTCTGTGTGCCAGGTGGTGCCAGCAGTGGTCCGTCCACTTTCTAGCGGCTCTGTCTGCGGGCAAACATATGGCTGTCTCACCAGCTGTCATCGTAATATGTCTGCCATGCTCATACCTCACCATTAGCCAAACCCCTACAGATTGGTCTGTTTATCTAACAGAGGAGCCAGAGCTTCATTTTGAAATAGCGTGGGTGCCTTTTGTAATGAAGTAAAAAAAAAAAAAGAAGAAAAAAAAACTGCAAGAGCAAATCAGAATTACTTTATCACTTTTATTTTCAAAGTCTGAAAAGAGGTTAGTGTAAAGGTCAAATTTGAGTGTGTGTGTTTTATCTGATTTGAGTGCTTTCACCTTCATGGCACATTTATGGATAGCCTGTGATAATGACATCTACTCAACAGAGAAAAAGACAAGCCTGGTGACATCACACCTCTGCATACCACACCTCCTGATTATTAACGTTTAACTCAGCAGTTTGGTTTTCCTGTGGTAACCATGTAATAGCCCCATTCGTTACAAGCAACAGCACATGCCATCTTATATATGCTACCTCATTTTAGGCGAAGTCTATAAAATAAAATTGAAAACACAAGATAAACTTTGTGTCTGTCTTCCTGTCTTATACAAGCATTCACACAGTTTGCTGACTTGTTGTATTAAGTGGAGGATGCAGCATTAAACAGCAACCTCCATCACACTGAAGCTGTGCTGTTGCTGAATATGATAAATGCCATTGATGAATTTGTCCAGTCAGCGGAAACCTGAGCAAATGCTTAAGTCCAGTACTTTCATTGTAGGAAGAAATCTATTAAGTTCTAGCCGTTGGCTGGGTTTTTACTCACAGCAGCAAAAGTACGGTGCTGAAATACAAGTTTTGGGTAGTTTGATTTTATTTGTTACTGGAGACCACAATATATCATTCAGATTTAAAAGATTTAGATTATTGTAATTTTCCCCCAGATTAATAATTAAAAACATATCAAGTTGATTGCCTTTTCTTCCCTGTCACAAAATACAGTTTATATAAAACTGCTGCTGTAATCATCTCATTTTGATGTTCACTGGGTGTGAATTTTCTGACTCACAGGACTTCCTGTTGGACTGACTGAGTGGACTGAAAAATGCTCAGCTCTTCCTTTTAGTCACTGAAATCTGTCAGACTTTCTCTTTCTATGTGTGGAAGCAACCTTTTTTTTTTTTTTTTTTTTAAAAAGCGTTTTATTTTTGTGTTATTATTTCGCTGAACCACTTTCCTTCCTTCAAAAGCCTAGATAAACAGTGCTGCACAGACACTTCTAATACACCCCTGACTGTTATCTACAGCTTCAACAGTTTTAAAGGGTCTACTGAATCTACCTGAAGCAGCATGGATAAACTAAATGATAAACATCTTGTCCTAATTAAATTTATTGGAAATAAACAACTTTTATTAACAGACAAAGCCGATCACTTGAAAAATGATTCTGTGCACTCATAAACATGAAGCAATAATTTTTCAAGGTGGACGGCCAAGATTTGTGCAAAACTTGATCACAATCTCCCCTTCTCTTCCTGTGTTAAGGAAGTGTATAATCACCAGAAAAGCTGACCTTTGACCTACTGTGTATTAAACGTTTTCAGTACATTATTAAACCGAGTTGCCCCTGAGATGTGACCTTCACAAAACCGGGGCTGACAGCTCAGAAAGCATAATTACCTCTGGCCAGTGCTGTGACCGGTCAGTATGCATAAAAAGCATGACATCATCGGCGAGATTCACACCAAGTATCTAATCACCTAAACAGCAAACGCCCACATGCACACACAGACAGTCTTTTTCCATGACTGAACACCTCAGCTCATTATTATGTGATGTAAAATCTAGCTGAAGTCTCTCTGCTTCGGACAGCAAACTGTTCAGCTTACTGAATACTTCTACTGCCTGATAACAACCAGACTTGACCCTGCTTGGCAGCCAAGAGCTTTTCAAGCGCCTTGGCATGGTCTGTCTTAAAGAGGCAAAGCACTTCATGGTTTCTCACGCCCACAAAGCCATCTAAAATGTGAATGAGATTCAAACTAAAGCATGATTATTGAAAAGTTACACTGAACTCACACAAACACACAAAATCACCATCAATTGATATGAAGCTGGAAACAATTGGGATGCTGATTGAAGACCCCAAGATGATCATTAGAAACATTTTATCAAACCCAAAATAACCAACACACATAATATGTGGGAAAAACTTTCAGTCAAATTTACATGAAAACATGTTCTTAACTGACTTTCTCACTTTCTTACTGCTGCTATTTACCATTGCTACTCAAATCAGGACTAGTTTGTATATCCTACAAAAGCAGTGAAGCACAATCTGTTTGCTAAGTGTGAAATGAAATATCATTGAGAACAGGCACAATCCCCTTTCCCATAATAAGAAAAAGAATTTCGTACTTTCCAGCACAACAGAAACCTTTTGTAGTGTTTATAGGCAATATCACCATGCCTTTATATTCCGCTACTGGCAGCACAACCCCATTACAATGCTGGCCTTAGATTCTGGTTTGAATATTTAAGGCCGGCATGCTTCGCAATGGCAGTTAAACTCTGTGCTTCATTTGTCTGGAAAGAGCTCTGCAACTTGCAGATTTCACTGTGCAGTCAAGTCGATTAAAGTAACAGAATTTTATAGAGCGAAAGAAAAATGCATATGAATGCAGATTTATCCAGATAAATCCTACAAGAAATTGTCTTTAATTTTGAGATACTCACGCTATGATTTGTGTTTTATTTTGTAAACTTTACTAATTTTTCTTACTCTGAATGATATAGGAGCAAAGAGCTAATTCAGTGTTACCTGGGATACAGGTATAACAATGAAAGAGCCGCCGCCGGCACTCTCTGTGACGACTGCCAGGAACTTGGAGTTGATGGCACAGAAGTGGTTGTCATGGACGTTCTTGGTGATGGGGATACCGTCGAAGCAGTGCTCCCGGTTGGCAACTTTTCCATAGACATTTCGAAACTTGGAGCTTCGGTACGTTGGACGCCATGACATCTGAAAAAGAGAAATGTGTCACAGATAAACAGTCTGAACAAACAATCAAAGATCTTCCATTTGCAATGATATAAAACAGGAAAAAAAAAACAACAACAAAAAAAGCCTCACATTTCAGGAAACTAGTACCAGTGAAGGCAATACTCTGTTAAATAACATGATCTGTTTTGCGACTAATTATACTGAACGATTGTCTGATATCTACACTTGAGTTTTGTTGCATGAAATACTAGTATTGTTTTGTAAATCAATAATTAGGATGTATCTGTGTTTGTTTATGGATGCAGTTCTCTGACAAAGCTGGCTAGCATTAGCTGAAAACTTAGCATTTCTCCTTGTTGTAGAATATGATCACTTCTAGCTAAAAAAAAAAAAGGATGGTAATGACCATAATGATAGATGGAGAGGCTTCAAAAGGGCAGTTTACAAGCTAGTTAATCATGGTGATGACATCTTTTATATACAGTCTATATAAAGAAAGTAGAAGACAAATGTAAATGAAGAATGGGGAAAAAATGGCTTATTTTTGTGAGTGTTATTAGAAGCTAGAAAGTATGCGCACATAATTGTGATTGCGATTGTGTCAAAATTCCCATCTTCCAAGCACAGTTGCAGGGTGGGCTGTCCCATCTGTGCACACATGATAAGAGTCACACATACAGTTGTGGGAAATCATCCAAACTGGTCATGGGTGTGAGACTTTTGAAGGGTGAAAACTGGGTGAAAATGTTTTCATACTACTGCACACTGCCATAGACTCAGTGATTAATGTGTGCAACAAAACAAAACAAAACTGAATCTCAATCGAGAACAAAAATCATTCATTTCTGACAAACACACCATATACTATTGTTTGTCATTCTATTTTTGGTTCAGATGGATCTTGTTCAACAGAATAGCAACCATTGTTTGCAGCTGCTGCTCACAACAAAAGAGAAGAGGTTGGGCTTGACTCAAGATGCCTCTTTTGTTTGCCACTTCACCACAAGAATGCACTGGTGGAGTGCTTGATTTTTGGTATGGTCTGGCTCTGCATAGGGACTCAACAGTTGACTCAGCCACAGGACAAGGATGTCAAAGGACCTTTGACCCAAGAGGACAGATCAGTGGCTGCAATTCTGGATGACATCAGGCAATCCTCTATTCAGCATTGTTCTGCGAATAAGGAGGGGAACTGGTGGGAGGGATGTATGCATGCAAATAGAAACATGCCCTGACCATGCTGCTACCATTGTCTTTTCCTGTTTCTAACTGGACTGCAGAAGTAGCATCCAGGAGGCTGACCCCCATCTCCTTACTTCAACACCCAAGATAGTGCATGAATTATACCCCATATAAATAAAACGTATGCAGGAAAAAAGACGTTTATTTTGTATTACAAGTTTTTCTGTGGGTTATTGTGGTTTAGCTTTCCCAGGCAGGCAAACACGGAGCAAATAAAAAATGCTTCATCTTCTCTAAAACCATAAACCATCCAAGGTGTTTATTGGTGCTAGATTTGCTATGTGAATCTGTGGCAGTGCAATTAGCTTCTTGCAATACAAACAAACCTAAAAACCCAAATGGTAATGGTAAATGTAAAGCAGTTGAAATGTTTCTCACTCTTCATTCACTCTTGCATGGCAGGCTGTGCTGCCATGCAAGGTGCTGGCTTGTCATTGGCAGCCACTGCATGTACGGTGTCTTGTGCCAGGACTTTGGCTGGTGTCGGGAACGAGCCACGATACAAACACAGTGCAATTTTTTTTTTCAGGTTTAAAACAATACCTTTATCACAGAGCAAGCTGAACAATCTGCTCTACAACTTGAACCACATGTACTGTCTAAAGAAAGAGAATATAAAGAAAACTCTAAAGTGCAGACATTAATTTAGCTCCTATCATAATCAGGAGTACATAAAGTAAAACATTTATTCTTTATTTAACATTTTGAAGACAAGCCTTGTATATGTTGCACACAAACATTCAAATCACTTTAATTCCAGCTCAAAAAAGCAGTTGTCTCTAAGAGCTTTACATTGTTAAGTAAAGATCCTACAACATTAGGTCTGTGTATGCTTAATAGTAGCTGCTTGTTAAAGAATTCATGTGGAACAGAAGAGCAGCAGAAACTGGCCTAAGGGACATTTAGAGGAGAGTCGTCCGCTTTGAGCTCTCTTTACAAGGATGCTCATTCATCAGTCGCCGGCGTATGGCACAGAGAGGATGTCTGTCTGAGCGTGTTTGTGTCTTTCTTATCTCACGAGGGTTTGCGGCACACCAGCTCACACGCAGATCATGAGCAGAGCATGCACGTACACAGAAAGACAGCAAGTCAAGAAATGATTTAGTATCCATCATATCACAAGACTTGTGGGCTGTGAGCATGAGTTCTTCTCGCATTACGCACTGTGAGGCCTTCAGGACTGCAGATTTGCATATTTTCACAATATGACGGTTTTTGTGTTAGTTTGAATCATATAAACTTCACTTTCATATTTCATTAACATCACGTATCTTAATTCCACACCTAAAAATGTCGCCTTACCTTACAAGTGTCCTTATACTGACACTTCAGTCACAGTGTTCCTGATGCTTTCTGAGATTGCAAACATCCACCCTCCTATCCACACAAGCCGCAGGACCTTCTCTCTTCCTTCCTTCCCTTTCGAATGTAAGCTGGCGGCCTGTGTCTACTCTACCTCCTTCACTCATGTTTTTCTCATCCCTCCCCTTTAAAATTCACTCTTCCCACCCTCTTCTCCTCCTACTAGCACTGATAGCTGCAGGGCCAGCTCCCCCCCCCCCCCCCCCCCCCTCCCCCCCTCCTCCCCCCCC